>JAPMOQ010045375.1:209381-322267 GCA_026543055.1 Argiope trifasciata
TCTTATAGGCATTCAAAGTTCTCTGAATATTGTACGAATTATTTAAAAGCTCCTACAAATTACATTACATAAAGCTTCTCAAAACATAAAAAAAAATTCTCCGATATGAGATTAAAATTTTTCATTATGATAAATATTCTGCACATTTACAGATTAAAATGTTATTTAATATATGTATATTATAAATTATACAGTAAATGTTGATATTTTATATAAGAGGAAAATTATGAAGTAATGTACCCAACATAATTTTATATAATTTCAGTTTTTTATTGAAAAATCTATTCCATTGAACGAACAATTTATTATTTAAAATTAAACCAATTGAAATCCTCTTCATAAAATGCTATTGATACAGTAGTAATACATAATAATTTACAAAAAAATATTTTTTCAATTTTTTTATAATACAAGGGAATTATAAATACTATAAAGGGTATCATATTATTGCCTTAATATAATTTTATCATTTGAAAAATTTTGCAAAAATATTTATTAGAAAATACCTTTGTATGTTTTGGATCAGTAAAATTTAAAACAAAAGAAAAAGTAAAAAAATTCATAAAATCTTCACAAATTGATTAGTGACTGTGTGCAAAGGGAAAGTAATGAACTACAGTATATAACATTATTATTTGTTAAAAATAGATAAATAAAGTCCAAGATAATGTGATCTAAGAGATTACGAAGATAAACATATGCTGTGTCTTATGGAAGACAATATTTTTTTAAATAGTGAAGAAATGAAAGTGTCTCTAAATTTTATGATTCATAGTGTAATATAACTTTTTGAGAAAATCTTCAGCTTTTTCGAAAATTAAAAATTGAAAAAAAAATTTGATTAATATGTGAGGATGAAATTAAATATGACTGTTTATTAGAGATAAATATTTGTTTAGGTCTAGACAAACAATTTATAAATCCTTTTATTTCATAGTTGGAATGTCGACTTTTTTTCTTTATGTTTTTCTAAGCAAGTTAAATTATATATGCTACGTTTCAGGTGATATTTTCAATATAACTCTATTATGAATTTTAAATTGTTTTTCAAAAAATGTTGTGCTAAAAGAGATGACGGGGTTTATTAAGAGAAGTAATTTCATTAGTTTAATTCAACTTAAAGCCTTATTTTGATTTTATTTTGTATTTTTATGTATATATAAAATTATTGGATACATTTAACCAAAAGATTGGAAGATTAATTTAATATATGGAATTGAATGTAAGATTGTTTTATTTCTCTCTTAAAGATGAATTATTTTAAGTAACTTTTAATAAATTTTATGCAATTTAGGCATTCTTTCTTCTAGGCATATTTTCTTATAAATTTAATTTCAAAGCATCTTAAAATTAATAAAAAAAATTCTTCAATGATATTTTAAACAAATTTGTATTAAAATATATAGACATATAAAGAATATATAGGCTCATTTTAACAATATGGGGAACAAATCTCGAAGCACTTTATTTTGATAACGAAATAATTGCCAATTTTTTGCTCGTGCATACATAAATATCTATATATATTTGCAAAAGGAGAGATATTTTAATAAATTTCTTGCATGTATGAATTATTTAAAGATATCCTTTTAAAGAGTCAACCGTGAGAAAAATAAAAATTCATTAAAACATACTAAACTGAAATAATTTGTATCATAGACATCATTATGCAAATATAGTCTTCATCTTTAAAAATCATAAGTTGTAGTAAATAATAATATATTGATGCTGTATATGAAGGTTTAGTATAAATATTTATTAGCTTAAAAAACGAACAAAATCTTTTTAACACTACAAGCAAAATTATTACATCACACATTATGAATTCTTATACTCAGTATTTACCAAATTTCTATGTAAGGTAAACATACATGAATTATACAAAGCCTTAGAGAATTATGCTGCTATTTTTACTTCCAAAACACTCCCATAAATAAATGTTTACAGATATTGAAACAAGCAATGGTATACAATTTATTAAGTCTGCATTTATACATTTTTTTGCAATACATGTATGAATATTTTCATTTAAAAAGTCTTTTTTATATACAACTGTATATAACAATATGGAGGCTGTTTATTTTATTTACAACATTCATTGTTTACTGGTAAGGATATAAGAACCTGTTGAGTTTTTTCTTGTGTTTGTATAACGTTATAGGTATACTAGAAACGTAGATCTCATCTAGATTGAAAATAAAATAAATAATGGCTAATCCAATACACATTTTTTATATTAGAAAAACTAATTGGAAAGTTTTGCAATTTATTCCTGAAAGCAAAGATGAAATGATTTGGGAGGATAAATTTTACAAGCTACATTTTATTTATTAAAGTAACGGAATGCAGCAATAAAAATATCTTTTTCTTTATGAAATTAATAATTTTGTAATTCGAAATATTTGATTTTTAAACTGACTTATAGAATATCTCGAAGAAAAATATATACTGCATTTTTGGAAAGATTACTTGCAATAAAGTTCTTTGAATTTTATTCGAAATTAAACTTACAATAAGAAGTCGCATTTATAATTTAAAATCTAAGGCGGAGCTAATACTAAGATCGATATACACAGTATAAGCATTTGAGGTTTGTTAAAATCCCAAGCTACATTTTTCTTTAAAAAAGATAGAGTGATTTTTTTAAGAGAGTTTTCACCACAGTTTTTATTTCTAAATATTTCTTCCAAAACACGTAATAAAACTGACTAATTACTATTAATTTTAAATTGATTAGATAATATTACAAATCAGGCAGCCACTAAAGTCTCATGGAAGCTAGGTTGATTATGTATGAAATGTGTCTTAGTTAAGGAAGGAAACCAGCATATTTTTGTTGAGTCTGATACAGAAATTTTATCACAAATATCACTCAAATGCCTATAAATACACACATTTTATATTATTTGAACAAAGATATTCATTCTAAGTTGAATAATGAATTTTATGAAAGAAAATGGGAATTACGTCTTTTATACTAAAGACAAACTAGCTACTCTCAACACCCTGAGATATTAGAAAGATTGAATGATCGCAACAGAATTTCTGAAAATAAGGTTCAGCCCTAAGAGCCACCTCTAATACGCTATAACTTTTTCTGTAGGAGGCGTGTCATCTTTAGGTGGTAGATCGTCCTATATCTAATAAAATGGAAAGAGCTAACCACCACCACCAATCTGATATTCTCTGCTATGTGAATCTTTTCATTGATAAATGAAGATTCAGCAAAAGGATTCTTGACAAGATTTTAAGGATCAAGATCTTAATCAAGAATCCTCAAGATTAGGATAAGGGACTAAATTTCTCTATCGTTTGTCTCACATAATGAAAATGGTTATTTACAAGGATGCCAAAATTTATGTGTGAAAGTACTATATTATGTTATATGGTGGCATTCTTTTTCATATCGTTTGGGTATAGTTTTATAACGCTTGGGTATCGCTCGATGGATCATACAATTATAGTGAGGGAAATTTTAAATCTTTGTGGATTTTTTCAATGAAGTTTCGGAAGATAGATTTATTTATAATTATACAATACTCAGATTATTAAGGATTTTCTTAAAACAGAACATTTTTTGCCTTATATTTTTTTTCATCAATATCACCTGATGTTTCACCTAAATGCATTTTTGCGTCCTATTGAGAAAACTTATTGTGTGATGTCAACACTTGTCCAAGAATTTATTAATAATAAATTTAATTAAAATTCTTCGCATTCTTTGCAAATTCGATAATTTTAGAAATCGTATGGAATATACATTATCTGAGACTGATCATATTTCAGTTTTTAAAAATAATTGTTTGGCATTTATTTTACGATAAATGCCAGTCATCTTCAAGTATGTCGAAAATTTTGTCATAACCAAACTTATTTTAAGATATCACAGTTCGCGTTTAGGTACCTTTAATTTTGGAATTTTTACTTCGTACTTTTCTTTGATTAATATTTTGAGCAACTTATAAACTCCCCATGAATCTTAGTATTTGTATAGCATTATCACTAAAATTTTGGGCGTACCTTGCACTTCGAAATAAGTTGGAAAATATGTCCAAATGGATTTTTAAACGGAAGTTTAAATGTTGCTAATTTTGAAAATTTAAAGCTTTACAAGAATCACCGTTTAGTCGAATCTTATGAGAAATCATTTTAGTATTATTTCATTATATTCTACTATTAATTTCATTTCATTTAACATGTAGTAATTTATTATAAGTACATATTATTCTTTTGCATTTTCAAAATTTATTATTTCTTTTTGTTTGAAAACAAGAATGATCTAAATTATACCCATGGCACTTCTTTCCATTTTACAGAAATAAAAATTTTCTATAACAATAATTGTGTATGTATCATATATGCATATAAAATTATATTTTATTGGGTTTTAAAATTTCGCTTTTGAAAGAAGAAAAATTGCCATTTAAAAGTTTTTCTTTACTTAAGGTAACAATGAAAGCTGAAGCCTCAGTAAAGAAAAAAAAATGTTTCCCATTTTGTTTCTGCAGCATTACCATATTTTATCCTTATCTTCATCTTTTATCATCCTAAGCACTATCCTGTCTTCATGAACAGTTTGAGGATTTATATGCGTTATTAAATTAAGACAAAAATTCTCAATACAATAATGCATAGAATTATTTATATAAAAATAATAACAGATATCAGATATTTCTTCAGTTATCACTGGTGAAAAAAATTAACCAAGAATAAAACTTTTTAGCCATAATATTTCTCAATATCTTTTGACCAGTTTGAAAAGATACAATCGAAAATATACAATGCAAATAAAGACTTTTTTGAATTCTAAACAAAATAATAAAGTACAAGAATATGAAATTAAGTTTCAAGAAAAAAGTATTCCTTGATATGCATTTTTTTAATAATAATAAAGGTAAACTATGTCTCTAGCAATGGTTGTTATTTATCTTAAGTATTGAATGGTTTTTCTAATTTATAAAAAGTTGGATTAAAAATGATTTCAGTGTTTGTTAAAGGATAAGAAAAATTATAATGTGAAGAACGAATCTACTATTTAAAATTCTACTATTTAATCTACTATTATTGTTTCAAACTTAGTTTTATTATTCAACTTTTTTTACACAATGATTGTGGTTCATTTCTTCAAAAATAAGTAAAATAATTTTATTTTCAAAAAATAAGGTCAAATAAATAGGTTCATTTTCGAAAATAAGTTTGGCACATTTTAAAATAAGGTGTAATTAAATAGGCTCTGGATATTTTCAAAATTTATTCTTTCGTATCTAAAATAAAGTCTGTTACATTCAACTTATATAGGAAGAATTTTCCTGCAAGAAGAAGAATATTTATTTTAATTATTCATTTAAATTAAAGGGAATACTTTCAGGGTATTTAAAAACATGGGCAAAATTACATGGTATATCCGTCATTATACAATGATCAAATTCGCATGGGAACAGAGAGCCTCAATTACCTGTAGAGAGAACTAGATCCATGAGAAGGCACTACGATACAAACAAGAGCTGAGCATATGCTCCGTTATGTGTGGATGGTGAATGATGTTCCGATGCATATTCGTTGACAGGCTACCTGCAAGCTATTTTTCCAGGCGGCTGAATGGTTGCAATGGACACCACGATCCCCAGACTGGTCTGTCTTGAGTTTTTTCTTATGGGGATTTGTAAAAGGACTTGTATATGAAACCCCTGTAGCAACACATGAAGACTTGATAAAAGGAATTGCTGTGGCAACAGGATACATTCGACCTACACCTGGTATCTTTGAAAAGGTATCCATTCCATGCAACGTAGACTTCAGACGTGTCTGGATGTAACTATCAAAAAAAGTTGAGCATCTCCTGTATGTTCAACATTTGGCATACACTAATCGCATGTTGAGTAAGTAATTATCAATGAAATGGTCTGTTATGGTTTTATTTCCTCTCTTTGTCTAATGTATTATTTTAAAGCTCTATAGCGACTCCGGATCGCTGTTGTGACCCTATGTTCCTATGCGATTTTTGATCCTTATTGCATGACGGATCTATCATTCGTTTTGTCAACATTTTTTGAAACACCCTGTATATTAATGTTATTTTAGTTCATGTATAAGACAGTTCAGTCTCTTTAATATCTATGAAAAGCAATTTATCTCCTTGCCTTTAAATACATCTTATCAAGTTTAAAGTCGGATACATGATTTAAGGCTGTTAACGTATAAGAAATAAACATGCATGTTTTCAGAAGGTATAATTTAGATGTTTAGATAAATATTTCTATAATTATTAACTAATTAAATAATAAGATGATGCACTGTTTTATCTTTTAGCAAAGAGTTACTTTGATAAAATAAACAAAATTTCCCAAATTTTGTATTGAAGTAATTTTAGGTTACTTACGATTTATTGAACTTCTACTTCGGCATTTTCACAGTAAATTTTTATACATGATGTATTTTAAACCGTGTTCTACTGCATTAAAATGTATATGTATTTAATTACTTCTAAAAGATTCTGAGTTTATGAATTTCAATTCAGATTAACCCTTTCGCAGCGCAATTCTCTTATTAAAATAGGCTCAAAAATTGCGAAACGTTTCTTGCCAGACATCTTTGAACTTTGAAAACACTCTTGCTTGTATATTTTGTAGAACCATGGGCAAGTAACACTCTCTGCTCACCCGGATCTGAGGGAAACCAGAAAAGCCGACTCGAAACCATGAACGGGAAAAGAGGGGTTTGCATAGCAAAACCAAATGAAATAAAAGCATCTTCATTAAAATCATGACCTGCGCAAATTTTGCTAATTCTAAGTTATTACCCTTGGAAATCGCTTGTTGAGCAAAGTTTGCAACTTCTAAGTTCCTCTTGGAAATCGTGGGATATACAGCAAGAGAGTTAATCTGCTAGAAATAAAGAATAAAAATTAATTAGCAGTAGATATTGCCATAGGTAAGATAACATCAATTGCTAACAAATAGACGATATTCCATCAAATTAAGTTAAAATTTTCATACTTTAACTTATAATTGGTCTAATTATTTTCCAAAAAAAATCTTTCCATTAATCATTTTATCATTTTGCTAAATAGTAATGATACATTATCTTTCATTCTATTTCATTACATGTCTTTCATTTCCAAAAAAAGTAAGATATTTGATTTCACCAAAGATTTCAATACTTCAAATAATTGTCGTAACATCTCTTAATTGGGACAACTCTTTGACAGAGAATTCCTGTCATCCAAAACTCTTTTAAATTGATTTTCTCCGTGATCAATTCAGATCAGAGATAATGTCTCTCGACATTTTTTCTGGATTCCTTGATCAAGTAAGGCTTGTCATTACTTGCCCATGACAATTGAGATGAGTTCCAGCTGTCAACATGGAACCTTGAAAACTCCCTGGTCCTGATTGTCGTGTGTACATCTAATCATGACAGATTTACTGGATGCCACCGATGTCTGTCTTTTCTTCTCTAGAGATCAATAGTCCATCTCCATTAACAGTGGCATAAGTCTTCAGGATACTGAAAATTGAAAACATATTTTTTAACATTGTACTCGACGAGGAATGAGAAAAAAGTTATTGCAAAAAAAGTTGAGCAGCACGAATAATCAACAATCTACAATACTTTCTTTCGACATGTCTTCAGAAATATTTCTTTTTAGTTTAGTATTGTTTATGATTCTTTATTTTACTGTTTTTTGGAGGACGAGTAGGTTATTTCTTATTAGATCCTCTTTCGTTTCTTGCAGTAATTTATAGTTTTATGTGTGTTTTTCACCTGGCTTCTTTCTTGTTGAAGATAGAATGGTCGAATTGCTGAGGATTATCTGTGTAGTCATCAGTGTTTTCCTTGTTTTAATCAGAAGTTATTATTTTTTGCTGTTACTTTATTTCTTTGCTTGGAAGGTTTGTACAGACGAAAATGAGTGCCAGCGTTTTTATTTAATTTCCTTAACTTAAATGTTTCAAATATGCATCAGTTGTAATGAATGAGAATGCTTGCTTTAATTTCAAAGACAAAAAATTATGGACAGATTATCTAAATTAAAAATATAATGATACAATTTTAAGCAAAGACCTTCTTAGATGATTTCTTTATACTTACATTAAATTAACTTAACAACACAAAACTAATGAAGTCTTATATCTGAGTAAAATTCTAATTATTGTTTTTGAAAACGTTTTAATAGCTTTCATTTTTTAAATATTATCCTCGTTTATTTTTCTATTTAAAATAATTTTTTTCTTTTGAATAATATTTTAGAATCATAATTTAATTTCATTTTTTTTCAGAATAATATGGTAATTAACTGGGGTATTCTTCATTTTCTTCCTGCTTTATACTTTGATTTCACGTCATTATTTGATTCTATCTAATATTTTCAGAACTAATTTTGAAATAATTCCAAGATTTATGAGGTAAATTTAAGACTGTAAGCTAAATTTTTGTTTCATTTATAATTAATTAATTTTAAGTTTTATCCAAAGTATTTGGATAGCCGAAATTATATGTTATTAAAGTACAGAGTAATATTCATTGAACAATCTTTAAAAATGTAAACATACATTATTTACTCTTATTTTTAATTATTTTATTTCTACCATATCATTAAACATTTTTAAGATTCTTTTTCTTTCTTTTATCATGCTTATTTAGAAGTAATTAGCCCTTTTTGAAAAGTGAACTTTTCGTAATAATTTCTAATTGCACTCATCTGACTTCGTTTTCTAATAAAATTGCGGTATCATTTTGTCCCACGTCTTAATGTATCATTTTATAAAACTACCGAAATTTCTTAAATGTTATTGTAAAACTAAATATATTTGCTTCTAAAACTTTGTAAAATATTTTTTTCTATTTTTGAGAAAAGTGTATGAATTAAATTACCAAATTCAGCATAGTTTAATTTAGCTTCTAATTGTTCAGATCGTCTTTGATTGTCTAATTACATTTATTTTTTCTAATATGGTTATATTGTATTCCCAATATCACAAAAAATGTTTTAAACATTAATAGTTTTTAAATTGTTTTGTAGTCGAATGATATATGTTATTCCTTTTTGTTTATAAAATTTCATTTTCGACCCCCTTGGAATACTTGGGTACATTATATGATTTTCCTTTTAATAATAGATAATAGATGTCTGAAGTTTTAACTATTTTGATAAATTTTTAAGAAATCGTTTTCATTATTAATGGCAGTACATTTTCAGAATTCGAAAAGATTTCCTGAAAATACAGCTATTGAATACATAAAATTCAATTATTGATTTATTAGTTTCAAATCACAATATTAACTATCTATTGATAAAAAAAGGAGAAAAATGGGTGCGAATGCACACAATTACTTTATTTTCAAAAATAATTTAATTTGTAAAATACATTGATATTAAAATTAGTTTTTGAGCAACTATGGTCAACCATAAATCTCTATTTACAAAACAAGAGTATTTTGTTATGTCTATGCTGAAGTTATATTTAATGAGAAATTGATAAAAGTGAAAATTATTATTGTATTTTAAATAATTGAAATATTTATTTCTATCCATCATAAATCCCAAAACTATATTTACTAAAGACTACATTTTGCATTTGTATAATTACTTGTAATACTGTACTTGTTATACAAGAAATTTGCCTTTCAATAGTACCACCTAGAACAGTACACATTTTTATAGTGTTTTGCATTTAAAATATCTATATTGCATAATTTGCATGATTGGAACAGATTTAATCATGTAATTTTTCTTTATTGGTGAAAGCCCAAAATGAAAAAAAGATGGTTATTATCTGCATACGTTATTTGAGAAATCATTAAATAAAATGGCCTTACCGTAAATGGCAACATACCTGATTTGAAATAGATTACAAAGATGAGATTTTAACGGCACTTTTATGACATAGGATTCAAAGGATTTTTGTACACAATGAACTCAACAGGTGTAAGGCTATTAAAATTTCACTGTAAAAATTCCTGTCACAATTTGAGGATTAGAAGTACTTTACAGCAGCAATTATGAACATTAAGTTATGCATAAGAGATTTAATTCAAATTATTTGCATTCAGAATACTCACCAAATCAACTTGTCACCGAAGAGGAGTAATGTACAATAACATATAGCTTAAGAAATACGTATATAATATATTTTCGATAAATGTATTTTACATTGCCTAGTATTCATAAGACTATTTTCATTAGCTATTCCTTATTTTGCTTAAAGATTTAAATTTGTTTCCAAGCTCATCTTTACAAAATTTTAATAATTAGTATCCCGTAAAAAATTGAATGAATTTTTCATACCGAAAATTCTGGTACAAAGCATAAGCTAGTACATTACAAAAAATGCTGATATCCTGCTAATAGGAAATCCGATTTATTTATTAAGTGACGAATCTTATACCATATTGCCTTCTGTGTAACCATTTGGATTATTTTAAATTTTATATGTGTTTGATTTCAATTATGTTATGTTCAACTTGATGTCTATAAATTTCATCATCAAATTGTGATATATATAAAAGCACTGTTATTTTAATAGCCATAAACCAGTTCAGTTTTTAGTGCACATGAACTAATTTCCCAATAAAATCAAATGACATGAAATCTTATTTTCATTAAAAGCATGACTGTCAGAGTAGTCCATTTCCAAAGTGCTCGTTTTTTGTTTGTTTTAATGTAATTTTATTTTAAAATTCTTGAAATAACCTAAAAATATAAAAGGAAGCATTTTAAAAAGAGAATTACAGGATCTTTTCTCTTTTGTTTAAACGATGAAAGAAAATCAAGTATATAAATGTACATTAAACAATGAAAAGAGTTTAAGTTTCTATAGAAAAATGAAAGAAAGTTGAAAGGGTATCAATATTAAGTAAAAAATGAAGTTCAAGAAGCCACAAGCGAAAATAAAATCTTGTTCTCACATGATATTATATTGAAATGATAGAAACACCTGTTATTTAAATTAGTATTTATAAAATATCGAATTTTTTTTTTTTGAATTTTAATATTTTATAAAATTTATTTTGCACAGTTATGTTTTTAGAAGTTACAGACGTTCAATACCGAAATTTCGCTTATTTGTATAAATTAAAAGCATGATTATTTATTTAAAAAAGCTTCTTCAATTTGTATGTTTCAATTTGTATGTTTTTTGTGTATTTTGATTACGTATGTTTTTAGTATAGCAATCAAAAGAATAATTATATGGAAATTAATTAAAATTTGTACGAAATGTATAAGGCTAAAGATCAAAAGAAAGAAAATTGTATATTTTAGCAAAGGGAATGACAAAACAATTGAAAGAGTTTTGGAAAAATATCGAATCTAATGTTTCTAAATAATCTTTTAAATAAAAATTATATTTTAATTTATTGTATTAAATAATATACAAATCCCAAAATGCAGGTTTTTTTACTTTAAATATCCAAATATTAATGGATGTTTTCAATTAGATTTCCACAAGCGCCATGAATCATTAAACTTCTGAGATTTATTATGACATCTTTCATTAGATAATCCTCAGTAATGAGATGAATTCCTTCTTCTTAATTCATTACATAAAGTTTGTAATTTAAAATTCCACAAATTTAAAATTATTCATTTAAACGAAATCATTGTTTTGTGAAGGATTTAATGGCTGTAAATATTTTTAAAAATTGTCAGCATATTTAAGAAAGTTCAACTTAAAAATGTCTTTCAGCAATTTCCATTTATTTTCTAGATAATTAGTAATTTGTTGAAGTATTTAAAAAATCTAATGTCTAATAAATCATATCAACCTCATTTAAACAATGTATTAAATAAAAATCAATCATATCATTAATTATCACATTATTATGACGATATGTATTGATTCTTTAGTTGTGATTTATTTGGCTTTTATTGTTGACATCTTCATAAAATTCAATGAAAAAGGGGAGTGAACATGAAATTGTTTTGTTCTTTTTTCAAATTACTTTCAAGTGGTCATACAGTCTTTCTTTTAGACTAAGTACAAGATGTCTTCAAATGAAAAGGTACAAAACGATGTAATAACCTTTAACATATTTGCCTATGCAGGGATGGGAAAACATAGGAAGATACCTAGGGATGCGATCGGAGTCTCCAGCTAGATCGGGGCATGCACAGGCACATTCATGTGCAAGACAGAGTAGAGGTTCTTATAAAGAGGGCCGTACAATTGATTATACTTGTTGAATTCCTCAAGCTTAGAAGAAACATTAATTCCGAAGAATAATGTGAGATATTTCGAAGACTTCACAGTTCTATCAAGAACGAAAGACCAGTGCTAATCACGGAGGGTTGATTCTGCTCCATGATAACGTGCGTCCACACATCTCCAGGATCCCACTAGGGGAATCGGCCAAGTTCAAGTGAGAATAGCTCGACCATTTGTTCTGCAGTCCAGATATGTTAGCATGCGATATAAATGTGTTTGGTCTCTTGAAAAACATCTGCTTCAACTCGGGCGGGGAACTCAAGGACTGTGTATGGAATTCTTGGAATAAGTAATCCTTCGGCTCGTTAATCAATGGGATCGTTGTGTTCAGGCCTATGGATTAAATAAAGTCATTTAAATCCACAATGTAGTTTTGTGCCTTTTCATTTGAAGACCATTTGTAAGATGGTTAGGCCTGACCACTTTCATAAGATATCCTGCGGAACTTTCATTACTAAATGAATGTATTGCTTATTTATGAGCAGATCATTTCCCTTCACCTCTTTCTTGTTTTAAATTGTACACAAATTTATACATTGGGCAAGTATTTGATTGCCTACTATAAAATCTTACATTTGGTATTTATAGCCTTTGCTATATCCTTTTATGTGGTTGAATTACAGAAGAATCATTGATACAACGGCTTTACTTAACTCCATTTATGTTTCCTAAATAAATATTTAGGTATTAACTATTATTTTATAACTCCGGTTTATGATTCAGACTTTAAAAGCTATGATAGTAATGCGTTTTAAAGACCAAAGCCATAAACTTTGGAGTATATATGCGGAATCTTCATAAAGCGTTACAGGTATTTAAACACAACTATGCTTTTAATATAATTTGGTATAACAAAATTGGAAGATTACTGGAATGTAATTAATTAGTTCATGAAAATATAAAATTTTAGATGGTAAAACTATATATAATAAAATCAAAAATATTATGTTTGAGAATTCACAAGTTATGTGATTGAAAATAGCGTTGTCTTTAAAAGTTTAACAAGAATATTACACAGTTAACCAAAGAATTTAAATTAAAATGTTCTTCGAAATAAAACATATATATTTTTAGTTATAATGAGTAATTTAATTATAATTAGTAATTTTCTGCCCGGATGCAATTCAAACTGAGGATGAGATGCTTCCTGCATGGTAGTTGAAATATATCCACCCTGGTGGGTGAACGAAAATTTGAAGGCCTAGTTCTTTACATACTTCTTTAGAAAAGGGTTGCATCGTTGCCGATGATGGCCATTAAGTATCAACTATAGTTTCTACCAAAATGCTATTACGGCGGTCCGGTCATTCAGCACTATTTAACTCTGTTCCTTCGGGTGGATCAGTGAATCATTGCTATGATTTACAAATAGTAATTTTTAATTTGCGTCTAGTATGGTTATTTTAGTTGATGAAAATATAAAAAAAAATTTAGGCAATAGGAACAAAAATTAACAATTTTTACATATCCTGTATTTACATAGAAGAGTTTCTCATTTGAATAACAATTTCAGTGATATAATTTTCTTGCCAAACCATCCCTTTTAATACAATTACAAAACATTTAACAAAAGTTAAATAAATATTATATATTTAATTTCTCATTTATAAAGAACAATAATTTTATGATTGAAAAATTGGTAATAATGTTGCTTTCAGAAACTTAAAAAGGTTGATTAGTAATTCCATGAAAAAGTTAGAATCCATTAAGAATAAAACAGAATAATTTTATTGATATTTAATTAAAGTCAAAGATTTTCAGTATTAAGAAAAAATTATTGTACAGTAATGAAATTTTAGAAATACATTTGTTTAGGTAACATATTTAATTGATTAAAGTTTCAAGATCATAGGTAGAGCCATTGGCGAGAAGAGCCATTTCAAATGTGAAATGTTGGTACATTAGTAACCGGTACATTGATCTTAACCTGGGATTACTTAACATTATCGTAATTTTAATAGTGTGTTTATTGACTCAAAATTATAAAATATACACTGATGGAAAAAAAACTCCCAACACCAAGAAAAAATTATTGTACAGTAATGAAATTTTAGGAATAAATTTGTCTAGGTAACATATTTAATTGATTAAAGTTTCAAGATCGCAGGTAGAGCCATTGGCGCGAAGAACCATTTCAAATGTGAAATGTTGGTACATTAGTAACCGGTGTAGCCACCAGAATTTGGAATGCAAGCATGCAAACGTGCATGCATTGTGTCGTATAGGTGTCGGATATCAGTTTGTGGGATGGAGTTCCATGCCTGTTGCACTTGGTCGGTCAATGCAGGGAAGGTTAAGGCTGATTGTGGATGAGGCTGGAGTTGTCGTCCAATGATGTCCCATACGTGCTCGATTGGAGAAAGATCTGGTGATCTAGCAGGCCATAGCAACATGTCGATACACTGTAGAGCATGTTGGGTTACAACAGCGGTATGAGGGCGAGCGTTATCCTGTTGGAAAACACCCCCTTGAATTCTGTTCATGAATGGCAGCTCAACAGGTTGTATCACTAGATTGACGTACAAATTTGCAGACAGGGTGCATGGGGTAACCACGAGAGTGCTCCTGCTGTCATACCAAATTGCTCCCTAAACCATAACTCCAGGTGTAGGCCCTGTGTGTCTAGGCCGCATACAGGTCACTAGCAGGCGTTCACCTGGTCTCCTTCTAACCAACAAACGGCTATCGCTGCGACCAAGGCAGAACCGGCTTTCATCAGAAAACACAACAGATCTCCACTCCGTCCTCCAATGAGCTCTAGCTTGACACCACTCACGTCGCAAACGCATTGGTTTGGAGTCAGTGGAATGCACTGTACAGGGCGTCTGGCTCGGAGCTGTCTTTGAAGTAACCGATTTGTAACAGTTCGTTGTGTCACTGTGGTGCCAACTGCAGCTCTAATTTCAGTTGCCGACGCAGTACGATTAGCCACAGCCATACGCCGAATACGACAGTCTTTCCTGTCAGTAGTACCACGTGGCCGCCCGGAACCTTGTCTTCTTGAGGCAGTACTTTCCCTTGACCATTGTCGCCAATACTCATGCACAGTGGATACATTCCTGCCAAGTCTTTCAGCAATATCGCGGAAAGAAAACCCACCTTCTCGTAGCGCTACAACACGACCTCGTTCAAACTCAGTGAGCTGTTGATAATGGCTTCTTCGTCTTCTCAGAGGCATCCTTGACTAACATTAACCCACTACGTCAAATTTCAACTGTAAATAACGATCACGAACCTTACAGCGCTTATTTAAAGCAAACCTCATTTGCATGTTCATAGTGTCGCTACTAGCGCCACACTTACGCGCGTAGCTCGAAATTTGAATCGACGTCATCTTTCAGATGTATAAACACGCCTACCAAATTTCGTTTATCTAGCACAGCTCATTCCTAGTGTTGGGATTTTTTTCCCATCAGTGTACATGATATTGAAGCTTACTTTAAAGTATTGACACTTTCAACGCTACCAACGAGATATCTCGTCTTTCAAGTATTTCAAATTACAAGTTTTTGTGGGGTAAAATATGTCTTTGCCAGTTCAGATAGGTTGACATTTCTACATATCTGAGGAGTGCCATTACGTCTTTCTTCTTGGCCTAAGAGACAAATTCTAGCCCAGATAATCCTATAATTAAATATATCTGAATATTTTGTTGGCAGAGTTTAAAATTTTAATAAAAAAAGATAAGTAGACAAGTGTATAAATAGTATTGAATATCTTTGTAAAAAAATGGGTCCCGATACCCACTATCACTAGAAAAATATGACTTAAAATCACTGTTGCTAGAATAGTGATAACGAATGTCATAGACACATACAAACATAAAATGTTTTTGTAGAATTTCAAATTGTGAAATGCATATATTAAACGAATGTAATTTTTTAGTCAATTTTTATTTGATATAAAAATTTTGTTTTAGATAGGATTTATGAAAACATTTGTATAGGGAATCTCTGTAATCTTTGGAGAAAAGTGGATCTCGAACCCACCTACCACATTAAATATACCTCTACAAAGCTCTGTTGCTAGAAAATGAATGTCATAGGCACATTTAAATATAAAATGTTTCTATAGAATTTCAAATTGTAAAATGTATATATTAAACGAATGTAATTTCTTATTCAATTTTTGTTTAATATTTAAATTTTGTTTTAGTTAGGATTAGATATATAATTTTGGTTTTAGAATTTATTGAGATTTGAATTGAACTCTTATTTTTTTGCTGAGAATAAATATTTTTGGTGGCGGCTATTATATAGCTGTCATAGTATGATGTATGATAAAAAATAATAAATAAATAATGCAATCCGAGTCTTATGGTTTTAAATAATCGTAGGTAGAAAGGTATAAAATTACAATAGCTTTAACATAGTTTAAAAGCAATTGTATCCAAGTAAATTAGTTCTGAGGTTTGGGATAAATATATATTTCTCAAAAATGTACGTTGAAGGTTTAAACTTTGATTCACTTTCCAATGATGCTGAAATTGAGTACAACATGTCTTCCAACATGTTCTTGACACTTGATGAATAATTCATCCAACGGGGGAGGGAATGTTGCAGAGGAGGAAATAAAGATTCGAATTTTTTAGCATAATTTTCATACAACGAAGGCGAATACACGAGATTATTTTTTATTGCTGTAAACGTGACGATTTGTGAAACATAAATGCTTTCAAATGAATTTTCTTTCTAGTTATTCTTGAGATAGGAATTCCTTGATTTACATATCTTCTTTGGTTTTCTTAAAGGAATCTTCTAGATCGTTGTTATATAAGAAATAATGCGGATATTTTTTAAAGAAAAGATGTGTGCTTTAAAGGATAAATTTTATTTGCCACTAATTGCTGTCACAAAAGAAATAATTTTGGAAAAAATCATTTGAAATTGTTATCTTGTTTAATTAAGAATGATTATTTTCTTATCGAAAATTAATACATTTATAGAAATTGAATGTTATACAAAGGGGAGGTATAAATAATATGCATTACATTTTTTGACATTTTTATTTAAGTATACTTTAAGGTAGACAATTTTTTTTGTTGTTTTTTCCGTCGTTAGCAAAAACAAATAAATTGCGATGCTTTGTGCCTGACGACTATCCAACATACAGCTGCCCTTGTGAAAAACATGGATTTTCCAGGTTCAAAGCAATAAGTTGGCAAAATTTTATCTCCATCGTACGAACAATACGGCAGCGCATAAAATACCAGCAAACAAAAATTAAATCATATATATTATATATAATAAGTCTTATGACTATAATCTTAGTGCCAGTGCTAGTGCAAGTACAAGACGTAAGTTGAAAAACAACAAACACAACAAAAATTCATTCAAAACACAAACAAAAATTCATTTTTCCAATTTCTACAATTCACAGTTTCCCTATGTATATTCATTATGTATCTAGTTCATATTTTTAATCGTTAATAAAATACTTTTAATTCCGTCACTCAAGTTCAAATACATTTTTTAAAACTTGTAGTGGATAACACTCGAGGTTCATACAGTTTTTTTCAAATATTTTCATTTATCAAATTTAATTAATTTTTATGAAATCTACTGGCAGTAGCTCAATGGGTAAAATGCAAGGATTTAAGTATTTTTCACATGAAGGTGAAGAATGCTAATTGAATTCTTGTGAAATTCAACATTTTTTATGATAATTGTTTAATAAAAAGTAATTAAAATGAAAAATTTCTTTGTTGATCTAAGTAGGAATTAAATTTTTATTTATTTATTACTTTATATTAGATGTAAGAATATTACAATAATATTAACGAAGTACATAGCGCGTAAAGAAATGATTTTGTCCTCTGACTATTAAGCAGTTTTATTTATTTAAATAAATAATTTGAATACGGGTATCATCTGTTAGTATTCCATAAACTTTTTAATGAAAAACTATTTTATCCGTATTAACTTGAATAATGCAGAAGTTTTCTGATTTCCGTTGTTAATTTGAATAGTATAGAATTCTCTCTAATTGGAATAGTACAGAAGTTGTCTGATCCTAAAAGATTTGGTGTAAATCTGTGAACATATAAGAAACAAATTTCTGAAATTGTCTAATTTTCTTTGAGTTTATATAATTTTGTGTAAAGATATATCAGATCTCTTCCCCCTTAGATAATAAGTCTAATTATTATAAGTTAGTTTTAACAAAGGGCTAATGTGGTTTTATTTTTTAAAACTAAATAACAAAATTAATTTTATTTTATATATTATACAAAGTGAACTGAATTGTACTTACAAATTTAAAATCACATTGACTAGGATATTTGGTTTGAGTAAGGTAATTAACTATATCAAGCAAATTTATTTCTGTTATGAACGAACTTACACTTTGTTTTCGTAAGAATTGTTTCTTTTTTTTTCTTTCCATATTTTTATATGTTATTTTAGAAATTGTTTTCATCCGTAATTTAAAAAAATGTCACGTGAATACCCCCTACTCTGTATATCTTATGACATCGTATCTTACATTATTTTTGCAATAAAAAATAATGTGTCTCCATTTTAAACGTTTGTAGAAAAAAATTTTAATCGCTGTCTGTAAACATGAAAGCGGTGAAACTGTATTTCATTAAGTTATATTATGTGGACTTTTACAATAAATGGACATACGTCATTTTCCTTCTGAATTTATGCTATAAAATAAATCTTCAAATATATTTTTGATGTTTATTACACTAATTTAGTTTTTAAAATTCAAGGAGCTAGTTAATACTTGTCTACAGATTCTTGAGATACCAACCCATTAGTACGAAATCTTACGGAGTGATACAGAAATGTTTTGTTATAATTTTGTCGCGGATTTGTAATTTAGTCTACATCAGGCTTTTATGAAAAGAAGGGCATGGTTTTTCCCTGAACACATCTTTTTTAAAAAGATGAGGAAAACCCATGTTATTTTAAAATGATTTGTTTGCTTCTCTGATATACAGATGTTTAAGAATAAATTAATAGATTCTTTGATTGTTTAATGTATAAGTTGATTGCTTAATGTACAATTTGATTATTTACTAATGCATAATTTGATTGCTTAATGTAGATTTTGATTGTTAATTAATGTATAATTTGATTGGGAAAGCTTAAATTATAAAACCTAATTGCATCCACAAATGAGCCCGAATGAAAAGAATTGAGTAAGATTTTGTTTTTATCCAGGAAACTTGAGAATTTATGTCGAAATCATAAAAGAAACGAAATAACTGTATTTAAACTAGAATGATAAATACTTGGATTCCTTTTAAATTAATTTATTCAGCGTAATATCTCTATTTCAATATAATTCTGTACGGAAGTGGGATGTTACCTGGATTACTGCATGGACTAATGTAGAAGTAAAGATACATTGATGATTCTCCTACAGTAAAAGTATTTAAAAGATGTTCCACAATTTCATCACTTAGACACAATTCGGTTTTGTCAACTTATGTATAAAAATATATTTTTTAAATATGTGTAGTCAGTATAAATGATTAGAGACAAAATGAATGGATTAATTATTTTTATGCGAATAAAGGATTCTTTTTAAATCTATAATGCAGTTTTAGCCTTGATATCTTTCCTCAGGGGGACATCTCATTTTTAAGCATGAGAAGTTTTCAGCATGGTGGTTGGTTTTTGTCACCCTGGAATATGCATTAAAAGGGGGGAGGGGATATGGCTTCTCCCATCATTGATGGGATTTACTTCTTTATGGAAGGGTTGCACTGTGACCGGGGATGGCTCTTAAGATTTCTCCAAAGTTTCCTCAAGTGCTGCTGTAGCGGTGGTTAGATTATTCAATTTCTTATACGTGGGCCTTTCGGCGGGTCGAAGAGTCAATAATATGACTTAGCTTCTGAATCTCAATAAGATATTCTAAATTTTCAATGTATCTTTTGCAAAATAATTTTTTATTTCGAACGTACTTTTAATTTGTCTTAAATTTCGGAAAATTTCAAATTAATTTTACTTTTTTAATGAATATTTTTACTTCAGTATTTAAGATGGACATAAATAAACATTGGGAGTCCTATGCAATGTTAAAAATTCATTTTGCATAAACATTGCATTAAAATGCTCAAGGAAAAAAGCATTAGATATCATTTGGAGAGAAATAATTATCTATGAAGCTATTAAGAACGCTTTAACTTTTTTCTCAATTCCGACGATTGAAGTTCTATATATTTTTTCATAAATATAATTTCAGAGGTATTATTTTAGGCTATTTCGGTGAAAAATATAGAAGATTTAGTTTGGTTTTTATCCTATCACCATCTTTGTTGAAAGAATCATTGTCCTCTGTGGTTTGCAAATTAGTAACCTAATGGTAGGCAATAAATGCAGAGTTCGTGGAAACTTAGGAGTTTTCACCAACAGTTGATGAGAGTCGAATAATGGTATAAGAGATACTGAGCTTGCGTACTCATACTATCGATATCTGTTTTATTGAATACTTTTAAGTTAAAGAATATGAAGAAAATCATCTCTTAATAAGATACAATATTTTAGAATCATTATTGCTAATCATTTAAGATGTATGAAATTCCCAATATTTTATAAACATTAAAACGGAAGGCAGCTTAACACGACACATTTTAAAATCTAGCATAAGAAATTTTTTAAGTAAAAGTTTCATTATTTTTTTTCTTTTCCTGTATTTAAAATTATATATTATTTTTATAAAATAGTATAAAATTATTTATTTTAATTCTATTTCATATACATTATAATTAAAATCTATTTCATATACCTTAACTTAAAGGCATAAAAAATAAGAGATAAGTCATTTTTTGTTTTAAAATGATTTATTTATTATAATCTTATAAAATGACGAATCGTTTTATTTCATTTAATTTATAATGACACGTCTGAACCTGTTATTCAGTGGTTCAAGAAAATTTACGCCTATTTTCAGCATGAACAGGTTGCGAAGATTTGTTCCTCTTCCTGTTCAAGACAGAAAAATTTTAAATTATATTTAAGCTAGATTTAAATATTTTTAATGTATTTTTCTATTTCAATATAGTTTCTAAAAATTCATAATTATTCTGAAATAGTTAAAATAAGGTAGCACATTCGAGGAAATTAGTTTTGATGATTCATAAATATTATCCATTTAAACTTCGGAATTTCTAAATTTAACTTTGAATGATGATTACAGAAAATATTGATCTTTTATTGAAAACTTGGTTTATGATCTTTGTTATTTAAATATTTCATTGATTGGGAACATAAACTAAATAGAAAAAATAACCGACTATCTTATATTTCCTTACATTTTTAATGAACCAACTCTATTTTCATAATATTTGTAGATTTATAATAAAGTAGTACGTAACTGCTATTAAAACGAATTTAATTGTTAATTATTTTTCCAAAGGGAGGTTTAATTATTAACCTATTCTTGTCTTGCATATTTGTAAAGAAAGTTATTTATGCATAATAATTTTGGTCAAGAATGATATGTAATAAATATTGCTATGAATACAGAGTTCTTCTGATGTGTTAGTCGATGAAGAAACAGAATCAACTGACCTCAATAACAAATGACGTCGTTTATTAAAGATGGATACAAGAATAAACAGACTTCAAAAACATAGTCCAGATATGCACTCGCGATACACAGCAGCATGCTACAATAAACTGTATTCCACAAGTATTAATCGGTGGTTATAGCTACCATAACACCCAAAGTGATCAGGAAAAAGGAATCTACGTAGCTGCACTCTATGATTTCCCTACCTGACTGTATTTCTCCACGGTCTCCTCGCTCTAGCTATATTCAACTGATAATTCACTACTACATGACTGGCTCCACTACATACGATTCGATACTGCCTTGTAATAAACATCAGATTTCGGTACACAACTCTATTAATCAAACTTTTTAGTTCCGACACAGCGCTCTCCAAACACAGATCAATCCACAACGTTCGCTCTTCGCTGTACTGATACAACTAATCGTCATTGACTCTCTATGTAATTCTAAACTTTCTTGCGACTCTTTCTACGATTGTCCTCAGCTTAAACTGCCGGCCCTTTATAGTTCCCGGAGACTTTCAATGAAGGTTCTGGAACAATCAGGCCTATTTTTGGTTACTATTGGTTCAATCGCTAAAATTCCGGATTATATATTTCGTCATCAAATTATTCTTCAAGTCGCATAATGGTTGCCAATCTTTGTGGTCACTGATTGAGTATCCGATCAGTATCCAACAGCGCACACAGTAAAACGTATTTCCAGTAATTGAACTAACCTTGCTCGGAAGCAACACTACGAATTCGTAACAACATCACAGTAAAATATATCATTGAATATAGAATGTCATGTATAAAAAAAAATACTACACATGACAACTGAGAAGAAAATTTGAGTTAAAGTATATATATATATATAATTTCTAAAATCAAATGCTTTAGCTCACTTTAGTATTAAAAATGCTCATATTTTTTGAAAAATTTTGTTTTAAATTATATCAATAGAATTTGATTTTTAATTCTAAGAAGTTAATTATTGAATGCACCTTGAAATTTCTTCGAAATTTAAAATGTTCACAACACAATCAAAAGAGAATAAGTGCTATACATTTGTTTAAGGATAAGCAATTGTGACTTCTCGCCATACAATTCAGTAATTGATTTTAGTTTCAAATTTTTTAAAACATTCCATTAATTAATTCTTTCATTTGCTTGAAAAATATTTTTATGCAAATAAAACACGATTCCTTTTTTAATTAAATTCAAATATATCAAAGACAATATTCGTGATTTAAGAAGAAAAATTCATCATTTGAGAAATGAAATTTAAAATGCTTTTCAGATTTTTTTTTTAATTTTTAATTTTTTCTTTCATTTCAAAAAATAAAAAAATAAATTAAATTTTCGACTTAAAGCAGAAGCATACTCTCTTTCATAAACATTCATCTCTTGCTTTTTGAGAAGATAAAATAATTACAACAAATTTAAATAACATATTTTTAAATAGATACTTTTTTATCTATCCATTTTTGGATATTGAAATGTGTTTCAAATAAATTTTCATTTATTAAAAAAATAAGGAGTTATTTTTTATTGTTTGAATTTGTTTATTTTATATTTATATTAAAAATTCATAAAAAACTATAAGTAAAAAGCTGTCTTGAATTTTGTTGCACAATATTTTTAATAATAGTTTTGTATAATATTTATTTTTTGACAAAATTTCAAAAATTATCTGTTACAATCCCACATAACATTAAATTATTCTGAATATTCTTCTGATTTCGTTTTCTTGCAAATAATTTAACTCCTAAGAATCTGATTTAGAAGACAGAAATATTTTTCTTTGAAATTTATGAGATCCAATCATGGAATTCTGCTAATTTCGTTTGGGTTATTATAAGTCGATGACCAATACTTTTATGAATGGATTTCTTAATTTATGAAAATGAGGTATAAATATGACAACTTATGTATTAAAAGTTACATTTGTTTGAAAACTATATTAATTTATTTTACTGCACTACTGTGCAGATATATATAAATACTAACAATAATATTTTTTAATTCTTTATCATGATAAACTTTTATTTCACTAAACTAAAACTCCCTTGGATATTTCATAAGCTAGTGTATAAAGTAGAATGCTATATCTGAAGCAGAGAACAAAAGAGAAAAAATATTTTTAGACTTGGTTGTTGTTTAAAGCTCTGTGATTCAAAGTCTACTAGAATCATTTAAAAATAGCAATCCGCTTTCTAAAATGTTTTATTATTATTAAAAATGATACAATACCATATTTTTCACTGCCTTGGAACTTAAATCAATCCTCTAGATATACCAAAATATTAGTTAGAGAAATAATTGCAATTCCTTCGCAGACAAACTGTGATAAAAACACAAAATTTAAATAAAAAAAAATTAACGAATAATGCAGAGTTCCAAACGATTTGTTTCGTATATTTTGAAATATTGATTTATTTTTAACTGACACGTTGCCATCTAGGAAGAGGAACTTCTCTTTGAATTATAAATAGGGAGAAAATGTTAAAAAGCTGTAATAAATAAATAATGCAGTTTCTGTTGTTCAAACCCTCGCTATTGCATATCTTCTAATGTATAACAGCACAGTGTACATTATTTTTTGTTTCGAACAAAAGACAAATATGTTGATTTCGTATCGATTATATTACACATTCTGATATCTAACTAGTTTTTGACAAATAAAATAGATAAAATGAAGTGACTAACTTAGTAATTGTAACGAAATGCAAACCTAATATCAGTTTAAGGCTCATTGCATTATACTGAATCGGATTTTTTTTCTATTTTATATATTTTTTAATCTATATATTATCTAACATTGTAGTTTGGAAATTGCTTAAAAAGAAATAAAGTCCTGCTCCAACAATCAGTGTTTAATCATTTATCTAGTATTTTACTCCATATATTAGATTTGCATACATTCAACCAATTATAATGACTCAATTTCACTACTCGTTTATTTTTCTTGCATTTTTTTTCTTTTTATTTCTAATCATATATTATTACATTTATATCCTATTGATTATCTAACTTCTTTTATTTTTATTACAAATTAAAATAAAAGTGGTTAGATTATCAATATGAAAATAAGTACTATGTAGCTTTTAATGAATTATTATAAACTGATATATTTTATATTAACTATGTATTTAGAAGTAAACCATTTCCAATTTATAATAAGCAATCTATATAATAATCTTACGTAAAAACAAATTGTAGGGAAGAAACACTCAAAGGGTCAGTGGACTGTATTAGATACTTTTGGGAATTATTCAGTGATTATTATGGGATTTTTATGCATATATATTGAAATATAAATACTTCAAATTTCATAAAAAAACTTATGCAAACTAAATATATTATTTTTTTAAAATGTAAAAGTTATATAATTTTTAAAAATTTTAAAATATTTAGACGATTTAATTTTTAATTTTAATTTTTCTTTTTTACTTATTACCCGATGTAAATTTAATAGAAAAACAACGTATGATTTTGTAATTCTGGTTAAATGCTAATTTTTTAGGAATATTTTTATGCACACTTACTGAATTTTCATCTGAATTTCATGTTTTTTAAAAACAAAAATTGACTTTTAAAGAATTAAAAAAAACTGGAAATATAAAATGCATACCCAATTTTTTTAAAATGTTTGATTGAAATATGTATAATCAATTTCAATTTTTGAAAAAATTAAGACACCTAAGGTATTTAGAGGATATTTAAATCTAATAACAGCATTGTTTTGTAAAAAAATTAAATGCGCTTTTTTCCCTCTTATGACTTTAAATACTTATTTTGTTGAACAAATTGTTTTAGAACACTACTTTAGTTAAGTATAGACACATATTTTGGTGATGAAATGATAAAAATTAAATTTCACGTTTTCGTCCATTCTTGTTCATTTCAAAGTTGACTGTCCTCTTAAAGAAATCATTTGATTTCAAGCAAATTACAACTTTGAGCTGAAAAGAAAATTCCCCAAATTAAATTGCGAAATAAACAATATAATTTTTTGAAGCATTATATGAAAAGTAACATTCTATTAACTCAACCAATCATGCTCAGTTAATATAATTACTGAACAAAATATCATGGTCAGAATATGCTGACCTTGAAGTACCATCTCTTTCATTTTTCACAATGATCGCAATATCTTCAATAAATTATAAAAAAAAGAGAGTGTCTTCTGTAAACAATTTGCGTACCTGGTTTCTTCGAAAGTTTTAGCATTTTTCATAAACCATTTACAATATTTGCACCTTTGCAAATTTGTTTTAATAATTGAAACAACAGCAAAATTTCTGTCACGGAATAATCGGCATTCTTATGAAGACTTTTAAGCAGCAAAATTCTTTATAAGAATGCCGATAAGCATGTTTTTATCACATTTGAGTAACTTAATATTGTTGTGATCCAATTCAAGCTTGCTTATCAATAAAAATTTAAAAAAAAATGTTTTTACACAAAATGTTTTTAAATTATGAATCAAAATTGTTTTAAATAAATTTTTGTTGATGCATAGATTTCAAACAAGATCATGAATATTAAGTAATGAGCCCTATGATTTAGATGTGCATTTTCTTGATTTAAATTGTGCTCATGGAAATGAACCCTGGAAATGGAACCCTGGACTTGCAAATGAACCCTGTTTTAATCTCGTATTTGATAGAGGATTTATCTAATTAAAAATGTCAAATCCTTTCAGAACAGATTTAAAATCATAATTTACAAAAATTTATTGTAATGTTCCTGTAAAGCAGTATGCTATCTCATTTTAAGTTTCTCACAAAATCTTTAAAGAATTTGTAGATGTCACTCTACTATTTATAAAGCAGCCTTCTAAAAATAAAAAGATGTTGGTGTAAACTGAAAATAAGTGTTATTAGATGGGATTGGTATTTTGACTCAATTCGAGAGTTCTTATGGATAAAATAATTGCAGACAAAATTTATTGCTAAAGGTTGTACAGATTGCTATCAGTATGTACATGCCGGATTACTAATTACATGGTCAGTATATGCTAACCATGAGATTTTGTTGAGTTAATTATATTATCTGCCCATGATTGGTTGAGTTAATAGAATGTTACTGCTCATAAAATTCAATGAAAAATTTTATTTTTTATTTCCATATACTTGAGACATTTGCATTGATTGAGTGAGTTGGCATTTTTGTGAACTAATTCTCTTACACATTTAATACTCATAGTTTCGCTTGTTATTGAGATTGATATAAAACTATATTGAAAGATTCCACAAGATAATGGGCATTTTCATCTTGATGGTCCGCAAGTACAAGAGTCTGCTGAATATAAATTGAGGAAAGTCCTTATTTAATTCTTCCAATGTATTTTCAAAATGATACAGTATGATGATGATTTATGGTAACATTTCTTTCCCTTAGATATTTCTTAGATGTATTGATACGAGAATTGTAGCTATTTACTTTATTGGTATGCACACATGTTAACTAAGAAAAAACACCATGTCAATACAAGAATTTTGTCCTTTAACAAAACCATTTTGTTTTAGAGTGAAGCTAACTATGTGTTCAGTTAAAATTAGTATTAGAAGACATTTTACTGATGAACCTGCTTTAAATCGCCAATTTTGTCAAATTCTGTCAGCAATATTCTCAGAAATGCGTGATCTTCATGTAAGAGTGTTTAATAAATAATAAATGCTTAAATGAGTTGGTTGATAGTATTAACTATAATTTTTTGCCATAGAAATTAATAATTCCTTGTGACAGAAGTCACAAGGAATCATACACTAAGTATCCAAATTATTATGACCACCTCCTCAATACAGTGTTGGACCGCCTTTAGCCCATAATGCTGTTCGCATTCTTTTTGGCATAAATTCTGTGAGATGTTGGTAGGTGATAGGAGGTATTTGACTCTTTATCCAATGAACTACACTTTCCAGTTCCTTCAAATTGCAGATCCTGAATCCAGCTGTCTGATACTCCATTCGATCTCATTTCACAAATTCTCAATTCCGACATTTCGAGAGCCTACAATCACTCCCGAGTTCAAACAAGTAACATATTACAATTTATGGTTCACTTGCCTTCCATTCCATTTTTTTAGCTATCGTGTCCTTTGGTGACAACACTGTGATGCAAAGTTGATTTTACATAAAGATCTTAGGTGTTCATAATAATTTGACTACTCAGTGCATATGATGCTCCAACTTGATGAACATTTTATTATGAGAATTAAAAAATAATAATAAGGCGATTAACTGAATCGGATTTCCCCTCGCAATTTTAATTGTTTCATATAACAATAACCAGTAATATATCTTGTGACAATTTTTATAACTAAATTTTGTTTTTGATTTTGTTCGTATGTCTTCCTTCAGAATCGTTCCAAATTTCATAGCTATAATGAATAGTTTGTGATAACCACATCGCTGAATAAATTAAGTTTAATCAGGGATAACATTTATATATTATTGTTTTAGAAAAAAATTTATCTTTCAATTTCATAAACATAGTAAGAAAATCAAATATATCAAGATCAGGAATTACAAACGATATCTTTATCATTTAGCTTAAAACATTTTCAAGAAATTTGTCAAATAAATCAGTTGAATAAAAGAATAGCTCATTAATAATTGAATACAAAATTATTTAAATGAAATAAGCAATTTTCGTATATTAGATAAAGTGCAATTCTATATTCTCAGAAAGTGTATGTTTTTATTAATCTACAGCAGTTGATCTTTTAATACTTTTCCATTTGAGCCATAATCTTTTCAAAATTTTAGGAACTTTTTAACTGAGAATTCAATTCCAAAAATTTTATTTGTATTTAGAATTCCCGCAGTTTGCGTATAGTAAAAAAATTGCAATTAGCAGGAAGAAAAGAAAAAAAACAGTAAAAAAATATTCTCCATGTAAGTAAATATTTATTTAAGTTTGGATAAATATGTCGCTGTCTTTTTAACTTTAAAAATGAGAAATAAAATATTCACCCATAATTTTTGTAAACAAATAAATTGGAATAGGATAGCGTATCATAATTTTAAGAATATTTACATCAACACTAAAAGAAATATTTTCAAGCAATACTTCAATAAAATGTAAATTCAAATGATTCTTTTCTAAATTTCTATAATTGAATAGTTTTTACTGTTATATTTCAATAAAACTCATTGGTAAAATCAAATTAATAATTTTCTTACACTTTTTAATCCAAAATTGTGGATGGTGGTAGAGGCGAATTCACAAAGTTAAAAGAAACTCTACACTAGGATTGATGTATTGAAGAGACTGTGCCAGGTTAAAAGAACACTATTTTCAAGCTAAATAAAGCAAAAAAAGGAAGAAAAAAAAAGAAAAGAAGAAAATCCCTCTTAATTCACACTCTTATGATTTATATTAAATTTTTAACAATTACATTTTAAAATTAAGAATTTTTAATATGCCTATAACTTTAATAAAAAATTAATGATCAGAATGCAGTTTAATCAAAATAAAAATAATAAAAAGAAACAAATTATTTCAAACTTTTTTATAGTTAGTAATTGTTGAAATTTTATTCATTTATTTAATGCTTTTAAAGACAGATTCCAACATAAAGAAAACTTTCCTAATAATAAATGGACTTGTGTTTTGTGATGCTGTAAACGGCAAACGGTCTTAGAGTTATCAAATAAGGTTGAAATAAAATTTAGAGGATATAGATGGATAAGAACCTCGGAAGAATTATTTTAAATTATTAATGATCACTTAATTAAAGGCGTAGCGAGCATGTTGTGTTTTTGTGAGAAAAATTAAAATTATTATGGTAAAATCGTCTATTACACCATTGAAAATTTCAGGAAAAAATTACTAATGAATATTTCTTTTAATTAAAGACGTAGCTAGAACGTTGTGCTTTCGTGAGGAAATTGCTAAAATTACTATAGCAAAATTGACTTTTACAGAACTCAAAAATTAAAAAAGGATATATTTTTAATAATTAGTTTATGAAAATTTTATTGAATTTTCATATTTGATAACTTTTATATTTGATTGTGAAATGCAATTGTAGAATATCAGTGAGCTCTTATTCATTATACAGATGCGGAAAAAAGGTAGAATTTTATCAATTAGTCTATCCAAATTCAATCTCTTAAATTTAATGCAGATAATATTTTAAATTCGTAACAGCTTGTACATCCAACTCAGTCAATAAATAGTTTAAACATTTGAAAGTATATTAAAATCATAAACTCCATCCGTCTTACAAATGTATCGATTATGAATTAAATTTTTAAAATCAACATTTATCATATTTTCATAAAAAGATAAAGCAAATAAAAAAGCATAAATGTGTTATGTTTACTATCTTTTAAGGATTTCTTATACATAGTTTTAAGCATCGTTTTAACTTAAAAATTGCATATTATTTTTGTGATATTCAATAATATACAATTTATTTCCTCTTTAGTGTTTCATGTAATCGGAATATTTATGATAAATATTTATTTTTGTATCAATAAATATATATGTTTTTGTATAAATGAGCTTAAAGATTTCATATGCATGGCATTCCTCTTCATTAATTTTGATAATAAAAGCCATTTCTTTCGACATCCGTGGCATTAATATTAAGATCTATACAAAATTCTATTATATATTTGTTATTTCAGCAGACGTAGGAATTTTATCCTTTAACATTTATCATTTTATGAATATATAGTTACTAATATAATTAAGTTTCGTTGATTCTGTAAATCTTAATAATTCTTAATGCGTATCTTTTATATTGTGTTTGTGGAAAATATAAAAGGAATATCTATTAAGAATAAATTATCATACATCATTTTTCTTCCAATATGAAATGTAGTTATATCTTCAGATATTTCTGTTTTCTATCCAAAAAAATAAGATGAATATTTTTTTTGATATTGCTTAATTATGGAAATTATTAAGAACAATTCTATGTAAAAGGTTAAAATATGGTGCATCTATCTAATTAAATACTCTACAAGTCCTTGAAAAAATAAGCTAAAATGAGTCAATATAGGTAATTAAAAATGTTACGTATCTGATATATTGTGTATTTCAGCAATAATTTTTCTTTTCGAGAATCGTTTAATGATTTATGCAGTAGGGATAAATGAAAGTGAATTTCGGTAGATTCCACCTTTCTTCATTAGTGAAATTGAAGGAATCACTTAATAATTAATAAAAAAATGTTCAATTTTGTTGAAACCTGGATTTTTTTTCTCTTTATTTAAATACATTATACTGAAATAAAAATAAAAAATAAATCTTCGAACAAATAACAAACAAATTGTAAGTTTTGAATTTTATTTGTTTGATACTTTATACTTCACTTATGATTGAGCTTTAATTTATTTATTAATTCCCTTAATAATTTACATATTTGTGTTTACATTAGTTTTGACAACAACGAAGCAATGAAGTAAGAATAATTAATATGAATTTTTTTTATTACAAACATTATTATTAATAATCTATAGTAGAGAATGTTTCAGAAACAGTGGTTATCGAACATTCATTTTTGTTGTTATTGCAAAATTCATTGCATTCATTATTATTGTTATTGCAAAATTCATTGCATTCATTATTGTTGTTATTGCAAAATTCATTGCATTCATTATTGTTGTTATTGTGAAAGATGAAGTTTTAATAACTAAAATGGATCAAATTATAAAACAGTATATGACTTTTGTTGCGAAATGCTGCCACAAAAGAAATAATTTTAGAAATATTGTTTGAAATTTAAAATAACTGTCTTCTTTAATTAGCAATTATAGAAATAATAGCATTTATTTTCGTATCGGAAATGAGTACATTCATTGAAATTAAATGATATATATCTCAATCATTCATTCTTAAAATGCTTAAAATTATTCAACAATTTAAATTCAAACAGAAAAAACTCTTTTTTAAAACTTGTTAGCTATTGCAGCTTGCCCAGATACGGGAAGTTTGTAACTATAAAAATAACAACATTTATTTTCTGCTTTTCGTTATTCAATTAATTGAAACAAACAAGACATTCTGTAATCATTATTGCTTTAATGATCATATGAACAAATTATCAACAGTAAAATGGAGATAAAATTGTATAGCCAATCAATATAAAAGTCAATCTGTAGCGGGTTTACAGTTAGCGAAGATGAATTATAAAACATTTCTTGTAGTAATAATTGTATATTCAAATTTTAGAATTAAATCAATAATTCCGTTTTTTTATAGATAATTGCTGGGCTCTGTTATCTTGTTTAATGTTTTGATATGAGGGACGACGTGGCGCTGGTTTGAAGCGTGATTTAATCATTGAACCACTGTAAAAGTATGTCTGATATATTGTACTATATTTGACAGAGTAAAAGAGGCTTCCTATCATGTGATACCTCATATAATAAGTGAAACCAGCTGACATACCATCGTTGTCATATGAACACTACTATATCATATGAAAATTACTGTATGCTAAAAAATAACCTAAATTTGCTTCAAAATGGGAATGTTGGTTAATAACATATAGTTACAGTTACTGCACAATTTTCCTCAAGTTAAGGCAAAATCATTCATTCTTTTTTAAGAATCTGCATTTTAGTTAAAAATCCTGTTTTTTTATCACTTTTCTGTATCTCATTTTTTTTCATTTTTTAACCTTACCTTTACTCTTATCTTTTTTTCTCCTACCATTGCTTTCCATATCTTTCGACGTATTCATTTTCAGTTGGATTTGTTAGGGAAGACGTTTTTTAGTTATATGGCTTTTCTCGAGTTTAATTCTTTAGTAGAAATCTGATATTCTACATGCTCATATTTGAAATAGAATTTCAACCTTCATGAATAAAGCACGTATAAAGATAAATCTCACAAGTTGTAATATGGCACATTCTTGCTCAATCGCTTATTTTCGAACATTTTCGTTAAACAATTAAAAAAAAATACTTCAATTAAAAAGCAAAAGACTTTTTTTAATTAAAAAAACTTGACCTAGACAAAACAATGATCAAAGATCAATTAATTTATTTTAATTTAGTGTGTATGAAATATTTTTAAAATAATTATCTAAATATATTGTACATTCTGGTGATTTTCCATCATACCTTTTGGTTAGGCATTAACTGTTTTAATGCAATAGTGATGCCGAAGGAATTATATTTGGTGGAAATTCTAATCTCTGCCTGAAAGTGCGTGTTAAAATATGCCCTTGTAGCAACTAAACTCTGTTGGCCGAAAAGCTTTCCCCTTCATAAATGTCTTTACAAAGAGAGCGCATGCGTAAACTGATGTTTTCAAGTTGCATTAAAAAAAATATTGCATCAAAACTGCTAACCTGAAAGTTGTCATAAACAAACTTCTAATTATTAAATATTTTACAAACAAAATTAAATATTTTAATAGATTTTTATTTTTATTTTGAATAATGTATTTATTCTAATGAATAAATCGACACTGAATTTTCGTAACTTATAATTAATTACAGCATTTAAACTTTTTTCATTGCAGAATTTACCAAATGACTGAGCATATATTATAACTGAGTATTATTTTACAAAAAAAAATATGTGTCATGACTTCGTAATTCCTCTTAAGAAAACAATAAAAATGAATTAAAACTTTCCTCTCAGATCAATTCTACACTTAAAATAATCCCAAAACCCCTCTTCCCCTTTGTAGCATAATATCCTTGAAATTGCTTTTAAAAGGATTTTCACCAAATCTGGTTCAGATCAAAGATAATATCTCCGGACATTATTTCCTTTCTCAATAATCAAGTAATACTTGCTATTACATGTTCATGACAAGCCAGGTGAGTTGAGGCTTTCGACACGATGGATTTGAAAACTTCACTGGGCTTGTTCTTTAGATGTATACTTGATCGTGACAGTTTTCTGAATGCTTTCGAACATTTGCTCTTTCTTCTCTGGAGATCAATAGTCCATCTCCATTAACAGCGGTGGAACTCTTCTAAAAAGAGGAAATCGAAGACAAATTCTTCGGCACTGCTCCTGAAGAGAGATAAGGAAAATAAGTGAAGGAAAAAAAAGAAACAAACACAAATAAACAACAACATAGAATACTTTCTTTCTATATGCCTTCTAAAATCTTTTTTTCAGTGTTGTGTTGTTGTTGTTTTTTCGTTACTATTTCTACAGTGAGCAAGTTTGACTTTAGTTGATCCTCTTTTCTTTCTTACTATCGATTTTATTTTCATGGCCTTTTATTTTTCTTGTTTCAAAACGGAAAAAGTATTTAGAATGTATCTAGAATTACTGATAAAATAACTGATTCTTGTCTTTTTTTTAAAATAAATATGGGATTATGTTATTGTTTATTAATTATGTTTAATAAAATAAAAATAATACAGAAAAAACTGTGTACTAATAATTTTGTTACATTTTTACTTTTTAAAAATTGTCAGCATAAAAAGAACATGTAGAAATAAGAAAATATTAACATGTTTTTCATCTTTGAACTTTAAGAGGAAAGTTTATAATGATAACTGAGATTATAAATAATAAATCATACAGCAAATAATTCAAATATAATCACCAATATACGCATTAATATCATATTTAGAATTTTTTAAAAAAAGTTAAAATAATAATTTTCTTTTGATTTTCTTTATTATTATGTGAGAACATGCTGCTTTCTTTTTATATTTTTAAAACCTTTAAATACGTAGGTAACAAATGTTGAAGCCTAAAAAGGCATAGGAAACTAATTGGGGAATTATTTCGCTTTTTTAAGGCATCGATTTTTCTCTTTTAGGGTTATTTGAAAATAATTCAGAATATTTGGCGATCTATCTCTATACTAATAATTGTGCTTTTATGCACTAAGATTTTTATATGCTAAAATTACTATTTCATTTTCAAATTATTCCTTCTTAGAATTCTTACGGATTGTTTTAGTTCATTTAAGTCATTAACTAGTTTAAATTGGTTTGAAACAATCACGTGCCTATCAGATTATGCATGTGTTAATATTTATAAAATTATGATGCAGATTATGCATGCGTTAATATATAGAACTGTTTTTTTTTTTTTCATCTCAAACTTGGTAGAGCTTGAAAACTTTGTTTGATAGCTAGAAAAAATAAAGATGAAATGTTAATATCTATATCTATCTATCTATCAATCTATATATATATATATATATAATATGTGTGTGTGTGTGTGTAGAGATTTAATCAGCGGCCGTTGCTGTTAAATATTTTTCCAATTTGTTGCAATAGATGTCGCCACGGGTATCATAAAATATCGCTGAAGTTAAATCCAAGACGCGTGACGTAAGATTTGGGGAAAAGCGAACTGCGCATTCGCTCGCCGGACGGGGACCAGAGAGGGTCGTGTCGTTTCGATCATGCATCTTGTAAAAACGTAACGTAGTTTCGCCATGAAACAATTGTTGACTACTCTTGGTGGCATCTATGGGTGATACTTTTTTTTCCCTGTTGTAAATAGTCCTGTCGTAATTGTAAATGTCTTTTCCTTTACTGTAAATAAATTTCTTTCATATCCAAAAGCTTCTTTTTCTTCATTCAGTGACCCTAGACACTGAACTAAATATGGTTGGATGGGCATTCTGTCCCACCCAATTCCTATATATATATATATATATATATAAAGGAGATAGATAGATAGGAGCCTACAGAGAAGTATCGATATTGTTTCAATCCGGTTTTAACTGGTTAATGACTTAAATTAATTAAGACAAATAATAACTTAAAAAGTAACCATGTGCTTATTAAATAACTTGAAATTTATGATAGCCGATTTCTTTCTTTTTTCATTTCTATTTCCATTGATAGTCATATGAAAGAAGAATCCCTAAAAATACATCCACGAGCAAAAAAATATTGAATCCAAACTATTATTAATATAATCTGTGTATTACATTTTGTTTCTTCATTTACTTCATGCATCTGTGCTCTACCTGTGGCTATTGGTATCAAGACAAAAATAAGATGTTTCTATTTTAGGAATTTTAAGTTGCATTTTTCATATCACACACACACACACACACACGCACACACGCACACACACATTTCATTTCTTACTATTTATGTCACCACATTCTTTTCCTTTTTGATTCCTTTTCACTTAGTTAAAAAGGAGGATTTCTTTGCTGATTGAGTCTTTATTAGATTCCTTCCGAAATGAAACTTAGTAAAAAATGTCGTATTTAAGACCGTTCTAATATTTAAAATAGAATTCCAAACTGCATGAATCAAGCACAAATCAAGATAAATCTCTAAAGTCGTAACTTATCACAACTTGCCCACTCACATAATTTTGAATATCTTTATTGATAGAAAAAAATATTGCGATAAAAAATTAAGCAGCTTTTATAAACGCAAGACACAGCCAAATGTTTTAAAAGAATATTTAATTTATTTTAAATTAGAGGTTTTGGATAAATTTTTCTAATATTTATCTAAAAACGGCGCATATGATAATCAACCATTAACTGTTGGTTTCGTTTAAAGAACAGCTATCAACATTAATAATTAAGGTAATGCGGTCTATCATAGAAATCATATGTAGAGAAAATTCTAATAGTAAAATCACATTCTAAGAGAGAATAATTCTGTATACCTTTGTTACAAATTACCTTGCATATTTAATAGTTCTAGGCTTCCTTATTATAATATCCCTTACTCAGATTATACATTCGTAAATCTGTGCTAACTGCAACAATTATGCTAAAGTGCAATTTTCAAATTACATTTTAGTACAAAAATATTGCGGTAAAGCACACATTCACATTTTATCATAATAGTACTCCCGATTATTAAATCTCAGACAATTATAAAATATATTTTCAATCAAAGAATTAACTTTTAATTTTACTATAAAGTATTTATTCCAATAAATAAATTGAAATTTTGTTTTTGTAACATACAATAGAATACAGTATTTAATCTTTTTTTACTAGCCAGAATTTGTACAAATTCTAAGTGTTATTTAATGACTCACAGAATTATTAGAAAAATAGCAATAAATGCGTCATGACCTCGAAATTCTTTTCGAAAAAAAAACAATAAAAAGGAGCTTTAACTTTTCCCTTAGTTCAATTCGACATTTTATATAATTCTAAACAATTCATTGGTAACATACAACTGATTACAACATTTAAACATTTTTAATAGAAGAATTCGCTCAATCACTGATCATTGTCTCATAACTCACGTAATTATTAGCAAAATAATAGTAAACTTGTCATGATTTACAAATTCCTTTCGGGAAAACTTTGAAACGGAACTGACGCTTTCCCTTTAGTTTAAATGCCATTTAATATAATTCTAAACATTAATTGGTAACATGCAACCTTTAAAATATACCTTTTTAAATATTTTTAATAGCAGAATTTGCCCAATGACAGAGAATTATTTGTATAAAAGCAATAAATGTGTCATGATTTCGCAATTCCTTTTGCCAAAAGTATAAAACGGAACTCAAACATTCCTCTTAGTTGAATTCGATATTTAATCTGATTCAAAACAGTCATTGATAACATAAAATTTATCACTGCATTTACGTTTTTTAATAGCAGAATTTTTATAATGACTGAGTATTATTTTGTGACTCACGGAATTATTTGAAAATAACAATTAATGTGTCATGATTTCGAAATTAACATTTGAGAAAAATTTAAAACATTCATTGTAACACACAAAAGATTATAGAATTTAAACTTTTTAATAGCAAAATTTGCTCAATGACCGAGCATTACTTTATGAATCCCGCAATTATTTGCAAAATAATTATAAATATACCATGATTTGGAATTCCTTTCTAAAAAAATCGATGAAATGCAACTGAAACTTTCTCTTCGTTCAGTTCGACACTTAATATAACTCAAAAGCTAACTTTTAATAACAGCTACTCTGCAGAATAAGGGCATAGAAAATGCTTTTAAATTGATTTTCCCCTTATCTGATTCAGATCAACGATAATATTTCCGGACACTTTTCCCCATCACCACTATCAAGCAATGCTTGTTATTACACGTTCATGACAAGCCAGGTAAGTTGAGGCTGTCGACACGATGGATTTGAAAACTTCACTGGGCTTGTTCTTTAGATGTATACTTGATCGTGACAGATTTTCTGAATGCTTTCAAACATTTGCTCTTTCTTCTCTGGAGATCAATAGTCCATCTCCATTAACAGCGGTGCAACTCTTCGAGAAAGGGGAAATCGAAGACAAATTCTTCAGCACTGCTCCTGAAGAGAGATAAGGAAAATAAGTGAAGGAAAAAAAGAAACAAACACAAATAAGCAACAACATTGAATACTTTCTTTCTATATGCCTTCTAAAATCTTTTTTTTAGTGTTGTGTTGTTATTTTTTTTTACTATTTCTACAACGAGTAGGTTTGGCTTTGGTTTATCCTCCTTTCTTTCTTACTATCGATTTTATTTTTTCAGGTTGGCAACTGGAAAAAAGAATGTATCGAGAAGTACTGGTTAGACATCTGTTTTCTTAACGATTTTTTTTAGTATGATGAATTTAAGTAATCCTTTATTAATTGTATTTTCTGAAATAAGAAATATTAGAAACGGAAACTGTCAAAAATAATTGCTTTTAAATTTTATTTTTTCTTTAGAATCTTTCAAATTAAACTCAACACGTTAAAGTGAGAATATACTAAATTTTTTTTCCATTTATGATCTTTTGCATGGAAATTTGTAAGGATAATTGAGGTTATAAATGTTTAACTAAGCGGCCAATATTTTATGTATTTCATTTAAAGTATTGAATAATAAATGTTTATTTATAGTCTACAATATGCCGGTGTCTTCTAGGTGCTATTTTGAAAGGTTTTCTAGATGCGAAAATGATTCTGCTTTCATTAGGAGATTTTAAATAATTGAAGAGGACAAATAAGTGAAGCACAAAATCATGTAGGCAATGAATAAAGCATACAGAGCAATATTCATCAAAATCTTTTAATAGAATATATTTTTTACATGTTTTTACCAGTATGCATTATTATTATGCGTATCATTCGAAAGCAGACGAGTTTTTAAAAAGTTGCTTCACTTTTACCAATATTGCTTTATTATTTCGAATTTTTCTTTGACAGTAGATGCTTTTTCAAAAGGTTGAATTAGAACTATGACATCATAAATGTTATTTTCATGGAATGTACTTTTTTTCAAAGAAATTAAATAATTTAATTTTTAAAATTTGTGCCAAAAAGTATTGTTAAACTATAAAAAAAATATTGATAAAAGTATTTTCTCTTCCCCTCAGCGGGGAAATATCACTTTATTCATTCTTATTGGGAAACATTGTAGAATTTGACCTCTGTTTTAAGATTAATCCATTATGAAATATAGCAGTTTATAGCATTATAGCCTTATAGCAGTTTGTGATTTCAAAACATTATTTTCATAAAAATTCTATTCCGTGGGTTGGAACTTTAATAGTGGCAACTATTTATTTACAAGGAATACAAAAGCGATTCATGTTCTCATGTTTTACAATCCTTCAATATAGTCGCCAGCATCATGTACAGCCCATTTCCAATAATGAAAGTAGCAGAACTCCTGTAGCAGTGCCTGTTTTGTTGATAGTTCGAATGGACCGGTCAACCGCTGCAAGAATCCCTGGACGATCTGCAATAAGAGAACGCTATACTTAAGGATGACACCATTACAGTCGTACAAGAGAATCAGCATAACTTTCCCACTGCTGGGGTTCTGAAGAAATTTCAAACGTCTTGGTGACTTGTAATGATACCATTTTTGATTAGCTTTTCAATTTTGGCTGGTACAATCAGATCAGAATTTCATCCAGTATTATGATCACTGCTGTTGCTCATGCAGTTTTTATCCAATTCATTAAATTTTTTCGAGGCTCTTGTTTTGAAAACATCCTGGTAATACTTGCTTTAGACAGCTAGGTATTACAAGGATCAGTTCTTCGAGTCACGGCTCATAGTGGGATGTTGGAAAGGCGAGTCATTTTGCTGAGCGGTAAGATAGGTATGTAATTTGTGGTATACGTGATATTCTTTGGTTTGGTTGCGTGGCGTGACATTTAAAAAAACGGGACATTTTTACAACAGTATTGCTACAATTAAAATACCAACCTCCCGTAAATATATAATATACAGTGAGAGATAAAAAAATAGAGGCCGATAGAAGAGTCACTTAATTGTTTGAAACTAGAAACATTGTTCTCACATGAGAAGTTGAAATTTGCTATCGAAAATTCCATTTTTATATTTTATATTAATTTCGGAATAAGGGACACTTTTTATCTGTTTTATTTGTTTCCTATTTGTACTTTGATGGAATTTCATTTTCTTGAATTTTTTTAATTTCTTATAAATAAAAAAAATCGAATACTTTGAAAGTTACTGGCGTAACTAAATCGTTAATTTAACTTTTTATTATTGTCACACAATTATTTCAATTCTGACTTCAAACTGTTTGAATAGCAGCCGATAAATCCAAATCATCTTATAAAAATTTGACATAGATTATAATTTTATCTTATCAATATAGTTCTTCCTTTTTGATTGCCACAGATAAATACGGTTTATCATGTCATGTTTTGTGTAAATAATCTTCGTTTAAGATGCAGTGAATTGAATTTGGGATCATTAAATTTTACAGAAATTCTCAATAAATGGTACTTCAAAAAATTATTTTACATTAGTGACATCGGATTACTTGAGACGACTAATGTAAGCTAAATTTCTGTAATACAATTTTTCAAGTCTTTAATAAATTATATGAGCAGGCCACTAATCATTTTCCTAGTTTAAAATTTATTTTAGACTAGCCAGGAATATTCATCATATTTAATTTTAGATAATCATTTAAAGCTAATTTATTGTTCATGTTTTCGTCAAACTGTTAAAAATTAACGAAGTATTATTTTAATATTATTTTAAGTTTTATTTATTGAGTATAATAACATTTCAAATAAAGACAGTTCCATAACTTCAACGCTCTACTAAAAACGTAAATACCCTGTTTATATATCTTTGGAGTTTCACGATTTTGTGATTCCCTTTTCTTATTCCTTTTATAAATTACACAGATAGTAAAAAAAATTCCTTTTTCCTTAGCTTTCAGCAAATGAAGGTAATTATTAGATCAAATATTTGATGAAGCAATGAAAAGAATTTGAATTTCAGGGAAAAATGAAAAAAAATTACAATCCATTATGGGATATTGTGAAGAAAGATATTTTTTAGAAAGTTGACAAAACTCGAGATTGATTCGAATGACTATGAAATTTATATTATTAAAGAGATATGGAGTAAAAATGGTTTGAAATTTGTTTCTGTGCAGTACTATTTTGGGAAGTAATAGAAGCAACACTCTGAAATTTCATGTTTCTTAATTTAGCTAAAACTCTATTTAAAACTTCAAAATAATTGCTCCTAGAAGAACATTCCCATTCTCCTCCAAGTATATATCTGCCAAATTTGACATCATTAAATCTACGTATCTGAGCTGTAATGGGTTAATACGCACACACTTTCATATCTATTATTAGGAAAGATTAAATATTCAATAAATATAAATAGTATTCATTGTTCTGAAACATGCCAATATAATTTTTAGAGACGTGTTTTTTTTCTTTTCTGCCTAGACAAAAGCAAAAATAAATCTAAATTCTTTTTTTTTTTTTACTTTTTTTACATTCATTCTTAGCTACTTATTTTTGGACATTTTCCTTTATTTCCTTCCTTCGTATTGTATTTCTGTAATTTCTATAAACTATATTTTCATTATTTACCATTTTTCATTCTTGCCAGTTTTATATAATACAAAGAAAAAATTCCATAAATGAATTGCAATCAATATTTATGTGTTCCTTTAGTCAGTTGAATTCAAACATTGCTTTAGCTGTAATTTAGAAGCCCTGCAAATCTCTTTTGTAAGAAAACTTTTTTAAATTATTTTTTCTTAAGAGGAAATATAACGAAATCGTGTTTAAGGTTCTTTTAAAAAGAGATCACTGATTAATAGAAAGCATGCAACATTGATGGCATAATTACATGGCATGGATTTGCATCTCAAGTACCAATTGGTGAAATGTTACAAATATACTGTGGGATAAAGAGGCTTATTTTTAATTTCACAAAGTGTTTAAGTATATGGATTCAAAAACAAGACAGTGATATATAAAAAATGATATTAAATATTGAAAACTAGAACTCTGAATGCACAATAAAGATTTTAAAAGTTTCGTGTCCCATACATAATTCTTAATTAGGGATAAATTCAGTAATCAACTATACATAATTACTTATATCTTTTGAACTTCAAAAATTATTTGAATTAATTCAAAAATTTTAATTCAGATAATTGTTTGATAACTGTATATACATCCCTTTATTTCACCTATGTGAATTAAATTAGCTGTTTAAAATTGATAAATGCATTTTGCGTCAACTAGTACTCAATATATAATTATTCTTAGATTTAAAGACAGCAAAGAGTGCAGTGAAACATGATTTCTCATTTCACAGACAGAGTCTAATTTATTCCAAGCACATCTGGCAGATTTCAGCAATTAGTCCCCAGATGCCAAGAACATGGAAATTCCGCTACCTTAGCTTTTAATCTTAGCTTTAGTTGATGACTCTTTGTAAATGATTGTCTCTACATTACAAATTTTAAGCAAGTTCTCTTAATGTGAAATCTGTATGCGTCTTAAAACATTCTTATTGTTTTTATAATAGTCGACAGCTTATATATGGAAATATTTATATTTAACATAGGTCTTGATATTAAGGTAAGTGTCTACTTAAGTGAAAAGTCGCCTTTCTGAGGAAATATTTCTTTTTATTTGATATTCACAATATTAAAAATATTCTTTTCTTTTTTTAATGTTATTCAACCTGTTTTTTTGAGAAAAATATTTTTATATTTGTATTTACATACGTTTTAATGCTGATTTATAATTTTAGATGCTATTTTCTCAGATAAGAATTTCCTTGCAATAAATTTCATAAATTAAAATTTTAGGCATATTTTTTACTTTTGTCTGGCAATATTTCTCAATATGTTTCACAATTCCTGAACAGGAGCATAAATTGCTTATCAATGTAGAAATATTTTATTGTTGTTTTAATGATTAACAGTCGAAAAAAATGGAAAATTACCTGTTATTTATCAGTCGGATGTTAATATTTAATATTGGAGAGTGATACACCTTATTTTTTGGTTTCTGGAACTAGAAAATATATTTCTGAACTATTTGAGAAATTTTAAGCAAATAATTTGATAAAACTCGATAATTAGAAGTTATTTATTTTATATCGCTTTTTAGTCTCCCTCGCAAATTTTTTTTCGAATTGCCATTTAACTAATAAATTTTGGTTTCATACATGTTTTTTCAACCTTTTTTTTATGGAAATATTCAAAAATATAACAGTTTTCAAACTTTTTTCAAAAATATACCTTCCAAACGGAGTCGCATACTTTGAGGAATTCTTAACTTGACTAAAAGACTTAAAACTGAACAAAATAATAACGAATTATACGAGGCTTAAAAATTAGACTGTGTATTTTAATTTTTCGAATTAGAAAATCTTATGAAGTTTTTCGTTAGTTAACTAAAAATACTATTCATAATTTCTGCGTTTTTAATTAATTTATTAAGAAGATTAACGCTTAGGATTAGCTTATATTTTAATTATTAATTTTTAATGGGCAGTTCATTACTAAAAATATTACAGAATTTTGAAACAAGCTGTTTTCTTTGAATTAAAATGAAGGTGTTATCAGTGGTATAAAAGCACAATTTAAGTTAATTAACTATTATTTAAATTCTGAAATGTTAAAAAACTTAGTTGCAAAACATGCATTAATTTGAAATTGTAAAATTCTAATATGTCAGTATTTGTTCAAAAATTCATTTTAATTTCCTGTCAACAAATTTGAAAGAATTCGATTTCAATAGCATTGTAAAAAATAAGCATACATTTATATGCAAAAGGTTTAGAGAAAATTTCTCATATTTTGATATATAGTTAGCTGAATTTATTGTTTATTTGTTTGATTCCGATGATACGAAAGTATCATTTCGAATTATGATGCAAAAGTATCATTTCAAAAACCTTGACATCATTTTTACAGAAAAATTTTTTAACATCATGATTAATTACTGCCAATATCATTAACAAAGATTTAAATTTTAATATAATTTAAATTTGGAACAGTCACTGAAGAGCTGTTTATATGTATTTGTATAAATTATAATTATAAATCTTTAATATATGCGAAAAATAGAAATGCTAGTATTCCGCTTAGAAAATACATAATTTGAAAGTGAAATTATTTAGAACCAACACTAGCACAATATTTAGCTTAATAATGAAATGGTTTCAGTTAGAATATTAACTTCTTAAACTGACAGTGCGAGTCTATGAATGTTTTTTAAACAAACTGACGAGGATAATTGCAATGAGTGCTTTATGAAAAGTTTTATCAATGAAAAAAACATTTTTTAAAGAAAATATAAGTAATTTTAATAACTATTTTTCTTAAAACTAAACACAAATTAAATATATGTTTGAGCATTATTGACTGAAAACGAATTGGAGATCCATGTTGCAATTAATTACGAGAAAAAGTATGCTCTGATTTCAAAACTTTATTTGTTTGTTGTTTAAAAGGATGACATAGTTATTTGAAATTGATGCAAATTGATATAAATAATCTTATATTATTTTTAGATTTTGCTTTATCATTATTAATATAAAACTAAAAAATTATGGAACAATATAAAATAATGATTCAAATGTCTGAAATGTCTATATAATGGAAAAGCAGTTATTCGCTATATACTATACAATTAAGCATGCAGCTAATTTCATAACTTCTTAATTATACTAATAAATAAGAACCTACAAAAAAATTAATTCAAGTCACTAAAAATTCATTAATTATTTATGTTAATATTTTTGTGCATTGTTCTATTTCTTGTATTCTATTATTTATAGTAATCATCGCTTGTAGATACAAAACATTTTGTTGCAACTTACATCAGAATAAAATATATTACAAAATAAGAAAATAAATTTGTAAACTTTTGATTTACTCTTTTTAAACAATCGAAGGAGGAATGATGTAAAACTACAACAGTCGAACCAAAAGGGAAAAACGTAACACTCTAAACACCTTTCAGAATCACTGAAGTACGTATAAATTCCATTAAAATACAAATTCTACTCAAAATAAGTTAAAGTTTCAGCTTCGATCTCTTTTCCAATAAGACAAAATTTGAGCAGCATGATTTCCAACATGTACTAGGTACTTCATGAATAATTCAACATAGAAAAAATGTAGCTTGGAGATAAAGATTAAAAGTTTGGCATGATTATGTTACAGTTTTCCATAGGAATTCATATTCAGGAGTCTCCCTTTCTGCTTTGTACGTGACGATAAGCGCTAACTAAATAAATATTTATTACAGGCTTTCAACTAAATATTTATTACAGGCATATTTGTAATATTAATTCCTTTATTTTTAAACATCTTTTTTTATAAATTTTGTTTACAATTCTTTTTTATGATATGTCCTTTTTCTTTATGATTTTGGAAACAATATTTTAAAAAATGGTATTTTATTTCTGGTTCTTTAAAAATTCTATGAGAGCATAATTATAGAAAATTGATGATAATATTAGCAGTAAATGACAAATTAAATACAATTTTTGAATAAAGACACGTTTTAATGTATGTGAAGTATAAATTATTGCTGTGGCGAATCAATACTCATAAAAATTTTTAGTCACAAACATTATTAAAAATATTTTTTCCCAAAATGACAATGTGCATCATTTTTAAAGCTGACAGCATAATAAACAAAATGGTTAAGTGATAAAATTTCAGAATTATTATTATTTATAAATTAAAATTTCAGTAAATGATAAATAATTTTCTCAAAAAAATTTGAAATTTTAATATTTTTGTAACTCACTAAATGTCACTTGCCATGGTGATTAACAAAAGTAATTACTTTAAATTAATAATAAAAAATTACTTTACTAAATGTATTCAAATAAATTTGCCACTTAAGATATTTTATGTTTCAAACTGAGATTAATTACTTAATTATAACGATATACACTGAAGTGACAAAAGTCATGGGATGACTGTTAATATCGTGTCTGTCCTCCTTTTGCCCGGCGAAGTGCAACAACTCGACATGTCATGGAGTCCACAAGTCGTTGGAAGTCCTCTGCAGGAATATTGAGCCATGCTGTCTGTATAGACGTCCATAATTGTGAAAGTGTGGATGCTGCAGGAGTTTGGGCACGAACGGACCTTTCGATGATGTCCCATAAATGCTCGATGGGATTCATATAGGGTGATCTAGGTGGCCAGATCATGCGCTGGAATTGTCCGGAATGTTCTTCAAACCAATCGCGAACAGTTCTGGCCCGGTGACATGGCGCATTGTCATCCATAAAAATCCCATCGTTGTGTGGGTACGTGAAGTCCATGAATGGCTGCAAGTGATCTGCAAGCAGCTGAACATAACCATTTCCAGTCAATGATCGGTTCAGTTGCACCAGAGGACCGAGTCCATGCCATGTAAAAACAGCCCACACCATTATGCAGCCACCACCAGCTTGAACAGTGCCTTGCTGACAGTTTGGGTCCATGGCTTCGTGGGGTCTACGCCACACTCGAACTCTACCATCAGCATCTCATCATGACTCATCTGACCACGCCACGGTTTTCCACTGGTCTAGGGACCAGCCGATAGGCTCACGAGCCCAGGAGAGTCGCTGCAGGCGATGTCGTGCTGTCAGTAAAGGCACTCGAGTCGGTCTTCTGCTTTCATAGCCCAAGGAAGACAAATTTCGCCGCACAGTCCTATCGGACACGTCCCTCCTACGTCCCACATTGATTCCTGCAGTTATTTGACGAATTGTTGCGTGTCTATTAACATTGATCATTCTACACAGACGTCGGCGGTCTCGGTCGTTAAGTGCAGGTGGTCGCCCACTGCGCTGTCCATGATGGGGGGTGATGCCTGAAATTTCATACTCTCTGCACACTCTTGATACTGTGGATCTCGGAATGTTGAATTCACTAACGATATCCGCAATGGAATGACCCATGCGTCTAGCTCCAACTAACATTCCACGTTCAAAGTCTGTTAATTCTCGTCGCGCCGCCATAAATCACGAAAAACCTGTTCACATGAATAACTTGAACACAAATGAAAGCTTTGGAAAACGAACTGCGCATTTATACTTTTTCGCTGCGATACTACTGCCATCTGTATATTTGCATATTGCTATCCCATGACTTTTGTCACTTCAGTGTATATTTCTTTCTAAAATTTAAATATTTCCTCAATCGTCATTTCCTGAGATAAAAGGTTTAATTCTTTAATGTTTTAAAACTCTTATTTTAATAGTTTCAAATTTTGAAATATATAAATTCTTTCCTTCTACATAATTTTAAAACATTTATATAACTTGGTATTTTAAATTCGTTGTTTCTATTACCTAAATTCAGAAAAAAGTTGAATTAATTTTTGGGCTGCTGTATGATTGCAGAATATTTTGTTGGAGGTGTATTTTAAAAATAATAATAATAAAAAAGAGAATAAGCTTGGATATTTTATAATAAAGTTTATTAACATACTTAGGCAACATTATTATAAAGCATTATAGTTTTTTCGGATTTATTTATAGTTGCATAAGCAAGGACGCTGTGAAATTGAAATTTTATCTTAACGTTTTCAAAGGGGTTTAAGCAGTAAAAATACGCTGTTAATAAGTGTTTAAAAATTTATATTCAAAAATGCAAGCAATATTTTAAAACAGAAGAAAATAAATTCACTAAACTTGATATTGTTTGTTTATTATTCATAAAGATTTTATAAAATAATATAAATTATACAAATGACATTAGTTTGAAAATTGAATTATGATATATTTGTAATGCGGCAGATAAAACTAACCTATTATGAATAATCTTAAGAGAAAACCTTAAATTCTTACTCGTTTTTTGAAAAATATACAGCATTGCATCTGATTAAATTGTAATATTTCGAATGATACATGGAAGTTTCGCAAAAGAATTCTACTTAGTCTCGGAAATTTTAATAACAAATGAGGGACCGTAGAAAACTTCTGTTCTTCATAATCTTGTAGTCGTGTTAAGTGCAAATGTAACCCGGATGAATAAATTTTTGATTTCTAAGTTAGCATATGTGTAATAAAAAAAAATTCCTCTCTTGAAATCTGCAGCATCACTATTCGAAATGATTATTATGATTCACTTACCCTCCGAGGGACATACATCTCTTAATTGAGGATGAGGTGCTTCCTGTAAGGTGATTGGATCTCGCAAACCTAGTGGGTACAATAATAGGTGGCGTCTGACCTTCCCATCGATGACGAGATATATTCCCTACTGGAAGGGTTGTACCATGGTCGTTGATGGCCATTAGGGCTCAACCACGATTCTCGCCAGTTTTGCTGTTGCGGCGGTCTAGCCATTCAATTTTTCGTGGTTTATCTGTGTGCATTCGTGGCGGGTCGTAGGTCAGTAGTATGATTTACCATTCACTATAATACTACCAATAGTTCTGTATACTTTTATTTTATTTGAATTACCTCATGTTTGTAAACGTGGAGCATTCTTTTTCAATAGCTATAGTCTAACATTTCTACAATTGTATGTGTTCCAATAGGAAAAAAAAGCATTTTATATAGCTTCAGAGCCATATTGTTAATTAACAGAATAATTTAATTAAATTTTTATTTTGTAGCAACACCTGGTAATAAGCTATAAGCAATATTTGTTAAAAAAAGATTATTATTCAATAATTTTTCCCTCCATTATTACAAATTAGCAGACTTTTAAATGATAGTTTGAAAAATCTTGAGTTTTGTATTTTAAAGAAAGCTTTTGCGGTTATAACGCCTACAGACAAGAAACACTTGAAATACAAATAATATTTTCAAGGAACATGGTACATATGCGTGTAGAACTTTAAAAGGTTTAAACAATGATAGTATCTTCCTTTAGAATAATGCTTTCAAATCATAACAAAATGTTACCTTAAATTTTAGTGAAGGTATGATTTTTTCTTAATGTTTCAGCAGGTGTCTTTATAAAAACCCTTAAATATTTTCCCTATGGCTATTTCTTAGGAAGTTGCATTGGAATTTACATTTGCATTCCATGCGTTTAAATGTTGTTTCAATCTTTAAATAGTGCTATTTCAAATCTGATTCTTTGATAAAATTTGTTTGGGGAGAGCATCATAATTTAAAATCTAACGCATATTTACTGTCAAAAATTTTTATCAGCTTCTCAATATGTATTCGTCGTTTCAAAAAAAAAGTAAAAAGCAATCGATTTATTTAGAAATATTTTATAGTTGTTTTTGTACTTCAGAAAGAGAAAAAAAATCTCAATGTATAGATAGGAAATATAGCTTATTTTTAGTTCAGCTTATTTCTTATGCTATTTATAAAATTTCATGAAAATCTTGTGATAAACTTCTTTACTAGAAGATTTTAGCTTCGTACTCTTTTTTGTCAAAAACAACATTTTTTTCTATTCTTCAAAATTTTTCACTTAACTGGTATATTTTGGTTTCATTGATGTTTTACAATATTGTTTAAAAGGACATATTCAAAAAATATAATAAAGTTCTAAAGTTTTTTTTTTTAATTCACCCTAAATATATTTCCATATTTTAAATTATTTCATGTAATAATTTCTTTATAATTACATTTTATGAGCAAGAGAGAGAGGCAGATTTATATATAAGCTTGAATTATTAAAATTCTTAAGTCAAAAATCTTTCTTCATAATACTGAATTCCATATTTATCCATATATGTAAATGCGAACTATAATGAGGATTATTTTATCGAATATAATTAGTAAATATTTCTGTTTTTCTTTTATTTTTTCACTATCCTTGCATAACCACTCATTAAGCCGTAGATCTTACAAATTAACAGCATCTTAATAGGCGATAAATGAAGAAATTATTTCACATTGGAAGCTATGATCATTATTTAAAGGTATGGGAATGGTAGAGCAAAGAGCAGTGGGCACACTTATACTTGCCTCATATATAATTTTTATGCAGCGACATTTAAGCAACCGAAACACCCTCTTATCACCCTTCGTCTAATCAAATGGGCTATATTTTTTTAATTATTAGTGATAAAATATTGGTGGGATAAGAAAGTATTTGACGTCTAATAAATGCAATATGATGTGCCCACTGTTTATTATGGCACGAAGTTTGATAATTATAAAAAGTTCTATTACAACAGAGAAATAAATTAAGTTTATCTTTTTTTGAAATTTTTTGTTATTATTGTTTTACTGAAATTAATAAAAACGTAAAACATATTGACTTATTTAATGAAGAGTGAGATTGCTTTAAATATTACATAATTTTTTTCAATTATATCAAAGTAATATTTCCAAATGTTTTATTAGTTGCTATCTTTTCCATTTGGAGGAAGTTCAATGGTTTCGTGTTTATGTAATGTTTTCTTTCTCATCTGAAATTCTCATCTGATTTCTCCTCTCAAATTCTCATCTGATTTAAATAAATTTCAGAAATTCAGAGATTCAAAATTTAAAAGCATTCCCATAAATTTATATATTTCTAAAATTTTATTTTATATTTTCTCAACTGGAAATTCGATAATGCACTCCCAGAAAGTTTTTAGCATCAGTTTCCCCAAAAGCAGCATATCTCTAAGAATAAGAATCAGTCAAATGAAATTGTGTTTTATTTCCAAAAGGAGTAAAAATATTTTTTAAAGTTTTCTGAAAACATTTAAACTGAAATGAATTTTAATTAATTAATTAATGGTGTTTGTTTTCATAATAATAATTAAATGGCGTTTACTTTATATTTAATGAAAATATATGTCCCAAAGCTTATATATTTTCCTATCTTTTACTTCATTATATTTTGTAATTTTTTTATATGAAATGAAAATTGCATGAAGCAAAGATTGACATCATATTTGTTTTACAATACAAATTAATAGTTGATAATTATTGCTAAGAGCTAAGGAAAAAAAACCCATTTCAGTTTTAATCATTCTTGTTTGAAAAGTTTGAAAGCAAGTATTCGAATGAGACATTCGGACACATTTTCTGCTAAAAATTCTAGAAATTTTTAAGAGTTTGAGAAATTTCAAGAAATTTCTAAGAGACATAATTTGCTATTTGTTTTTTAATTAGTTACAAGGTAGAGTTTTTAGTAGTATATAGAGAAAAGTAGGGTAGTTCATTCATTAGGGTGTTTCTTGGCTTGGTTATTGATTAATTTTCCATTTGACTATGACGAGGATCGAAAATGTGTAACAGAGGTAGAATAAGAGTATATTGTTAAGAATGCTAATAAAAAATATAGAAACCACTCAAATTTGAAATTCGAAAAACAATACTTATTGCTGAATTCAAACTCCACAAAAACACATTCATATATGAGGCTGTCTTTTATAAATTCAGCTTATGAAAGAAAGAAAAACAGTTTGTTCAAATGATCTTGATTGTTTATCAAACAGAAATATAAAAAACAATCGAATTTGAAAGTTGGAAAACAATACTTATTGCTGAATCCAAACTATACAAAAACACATTTATATATTAGACTGTCTTTTATAAATTGAGCTAATGAATCAACGAACAACAGTTTGTTAAAAATTATCTTGATTTCTTATCAAGGTTTCAACAAAAATATGCTCCATCAAAAATTTAACTTAAAAATATAGACATTTGTGTGACATTATTATGGATTTAATAAACTTAGAAGTTATTAATAATAATATTTTCTATATTATATTATATTTTTCATTTAATCTCGATAAAGATATCTTCGCATATTATTTGAAGAAATATTTCTTCCATTGATTAATGGTATTTCAGAGAAAGCAGTGAGTGTGTGATAAGATCTCGCTTTCTGAAATTGAAGGTCTTTAATTACCTTCTGAAAAATGAAAGTAATTTCACAAAATTGAAGTAAGAATGTTGATACATTTAAATGATACATTGTTGTTACATTGACTACGAAGGTCTGACACTTATCCGTTTGTTTCAGGTATAAATGAAAGCAAGTGAGTATCGAATCAGATGTGGTATTTACCATTTGACTATAAAATAGGTTTAGAGGTTTGTCTCTTAGGTTGCTTTGGAGGTGATAATTCTATATATGCAAAATAAATGAAAGGATTTTGTTACAGAGATTTTACTTGATTCATAATTTTATAATGCAAGAAACACGTAATGCTGTTACAATTTCATCTTCATCAGTTTATCTAGTTTGTTAGACAATAATTCGAAAATAATGTTCAGAAAGTTCTCTTTTAGAATGAAGACAAATTTATTTTTAATAAAATTATTTTAAAATTATTTGAATTCATTAAATACAACATGAGCACAATTGCTCAAAATCATTTTTTAATTATAGCTCAGTGTATGATAGGTGAGCAATAAAGCAAACTGAATCATTAGTAAAAAATCTTCTTACTCAGAATAAGGATCACTCACAAACAAAGCTTGTTTATGTAAAATACGGTTTAAGAGCTTATGTAAATTTCTTTCATCCTATCAAAATGTTCATGGATATTTAAATTCTTTTGAGAAAAGTGTTACGAAGTATCTATTGATTGAAATAACTTTTATTATACGATGATAATTTAAACACATATTAATAGGAATGTACATTCTTGAATAATTCCACTCAAATTAAAATGATATCCATTACTTCGTCAGAAATATTTTAATCGTTAGCATTTCAAAATATTTTCAAGATCTGTACCAATTCTTGAATTAATTAGGATGATTTCATAATAAGAAATTTCTCAGCATTTTTGAAAAATTCAATGAACAATAAATTATTGTAAAAGTCTATAACAACATGCAAATGATATTCATTATTAAAAAATTATATAATTTATTTTTGACACAAATTATTTACTGTATCATTAATTGTATAGATAAAAATTTTAATAATCATAGAAAATATATTAAATTTATGTGTTATAATAATTATTGAGTAACATAGAATGAGATCTTATGAGACACATTTAAAAATATCTGATCTTAGAGATATTATTTAATGTATTATAGCATTTCTAATTTAACGTAATAAAAATTGGCATAACATCAACACTATTTATTCTATATCATAGAAAATAAATATAAAGTACACGCTTTCTTTAAACTCTGTTCAATTACTCGTTTAGATTTTTTTTTAAATGAGATATCATTTATGAACTAAAGAATTTTTGAAATAAAATGAAGATCAACGGTATATCTGGTTTTTATCTCTCCGAATTTTTTATGGAATTCTCGACATTTTTTTAAATTAATGATTTCAGAATTCTGTCTTCATTTCAGAATAAGTCTCTTTCTTGCATAAAAAATGTTGAGGAAAATTTGAAGACATAAAACTAGATACGTATATTCGAAATTGAAGGCAGAAAATTTTACAGGCTTAGCTATTTAGAACTAGCTTTTGAGTTAGGAATAACTTGGACTTACTTTTAAATTCCTTTCATGTAAAGTATATTCCTTTCCTATTTTCATGCCTTCAAAATTTATTTCAACATTTTGCTTATCACTAGACATTTCAATATTGTTGAGTGCAGTTTTGCATTCACCCATACATATGGGATACAATTTATTCAACATCAAAAAGATCTGTATTTATTTTTTGTTTATATGTTGACTTCTTTGATATATTTATGCATTTACTTTCCTTCGATATTCAATATTTATATGGACAAACTTCAAAAATAAATTGGAATTTCTAAAATTTATCATAGATCGCATCTATTCAATACATCATTCTTCAAATTTCAACTAAACTTTTCCATACATTCGCAGTAAGGAATACAATTTTGTAAAGAACAAAAATTTCAAATCAAAGCAAACCAAATTTTGAAATTAAAATTCTCATTCATATTATTTTCATTGATTTCAAGCATTATTTGTTAATAAATATAAAGAAAAGGAATACATAAACACTGAAAATAATATTTTTCCATTTCAGTTGAAGTTTTTAGCATTTCTCATAAAAATTAAAAAGAAATTTGCACAATATGAATATTTGAGTTTTTACGGTATAAATATTGACTATTTTATTTCTTATATATATTGTTGGATGCTTTTGCTTGGTCTATTGATTTCACAACGTACATAAAAATTATATACTATGATACATATTTTGCTATAGCATGAAATTTAAATTTTAGATTTCAAATTAGGATGTGTTCAACCAAACGACCATTTTAAAGTAGAATAAATTTTCTTGCACCCCCTAAAACTTCCTCTGTGTACATTATTTTGCAATAAATACTAACTTTTTAAAACTACTAATGCATTGTCCATTATTAATCTGGTAAATGGCCTAGTAAAGTCCTTTGAGGATATATTATAATTTTAAATCCATTTTTGATGTAAAGGATAGCCCCAAGTTCAAATGGAATTTTACACCAGCAGAGTATTTATAGTAGGTTTAGTATACGTTTCATTCCAGTAATAAACTCATCATAATTCACGTAATTTTATTTTTTAAAACCGCACTGTCATAATATATATATATATATATATAATTTGAAACTCAATTTTAAAATTATGAATGTTATAGATGCTTTATTCATGTTATAAGTATAATTCTAATAATATATTTTGAACCACACTGACAAACGTAAATGCATATGGGAAAAAGAGCTTAAACATTTTCTGTTACCAGGTGCATTAGTAGACGGATTTTCAACAAAATAAGCTACCAGAATTAATTCCTTAGTGACGATTTTATTGCCAGATATATTTAAATAACATTAGGTTACGCTCTGTATCAATAAAAGGTTTATTTGAATTTATCAGTGATTGTTTGATTTAGCTTTAAATTTTAAATATGTTTTGTAAAAATTTAATCTAGCATCAAAGTAGAGTAGTTTGAGAATAAATTGAAATTTGACGAAAGCATGAGAAATTTCTTAAAAATTACTTAAAAAATAAGAAACTGCAATTCAGTTTTTCTTTTAAAATATATATTCACGTAATTTCTTAGTAATGGAATTTTTCTTTCTTAAAATATAAAAAAAATCTAATCATTAATTTTATCAATTTAAGAAATTTAAAAGATTTGAAAAAGAATTAACTTCAAAATTATTTTTTGAAAGCCCTAACTTTTACTTATCAAAAAAATATATTTTTCACTTCATGAAAAAGAATGGGAGTTTTTTAAAATTCAGATCAGTATATTATTTTCCAAAGATTGATTCTATATGCATGGGATTAAAATTTCTACAATGATAGAAAGATTATCGAAAGTTATTGTCCAAATATTATTCATAAAATTTTTATTCTTCATAAATTTTCCTATGTCTCAAAACAATTCTAAATTTCATATTCTTTCAAAATATTTACGAAAAAGCTTTAAAATATTTATGAATTAAATGTTTATAATGCTCATTCATCCAAAATTTAAAAAAAAACCAGATAAATATCTTATCAACATTCTTGACCTAATCCAAAATTTTCTAAAATAAGGAAAACAGCATCAATTAAGTATATTTCATAATTTTTTTAAAGTTTTAGAAAACTTACAAATAAGTAGATTAATTCGGGAAAATTACTTTTATGTAAGGCAATATATATTTTAAAAGGTCGCGTTCTTCATTCATAATTCTTTGGAAAATTATTATGAATGAACTATATTTTTATTCTTTTTTTATTAATAATTGAATCAAATCTGTGCTTTCTTATCTAAAATTCGGACTCCATTTTATAATGAGATTTATTAAAATTTTTCTACAGTATTCATATTTCTTCCAAGCTGTATTGATTTAAAGCAAATAGAGACCAAACGATATTTCTACGATTTCAATTAAATATATTTCTTAAAATCCTGTGAGTTTTATAAAACGTTCTGATAAGTCAGGAAGAATGTTTTTATATTAGGAAATATATTATTTAAAAAGCGGTGTTAGATTACCTTAATTACATGATAAATCCTTCAAAATTATTTCCAATATAATTTGATTCTTTTTCAATTATAAATTGTATCAAATCTGTGATTTCTTATTTAAAATTCTGAACAATATTTTTTTATTAAGACGTTACAATTTTTTTTCAGTATTCATACTTATTTCAAGCTGTTTTGATTTAAAGCAAATAGAGACTAAATGATATTTTTGAATGAGAAAAAAAATAGCATTACCAATAATTTAGAATGTGATTTGAAGTAAAATATTTCACAAACCTTATTTGATAAGTATTTGAAGGGATTTAAGCTATTAAGGATATTTTGTTTTAATGTATATATATATATATATATATATATATATATATATATATATATATATATATAAAATATAAATTTTTGGTTCAGACTAAACTAATAACGGAAGAGCTTGTTAATAAACCTCAAATTTCTACTATTCACTTTTTATCGAGTTAAAGTGATTAAAGCCATCACAGTAAGTTAATTAATCCTCTGCAGAAATATTCGTGAAAAATATTCGAAGTGAAATCACTCATTCCGTAATTGAATTGAAATGCAGTAATAAGCTGTAAGATTTAAAATTGATGCGCATTTTTGAAAAAAGAAATGATCCTTTTTTAATAAATTTTCCGTTTCTGAGCTTAGATGGTTTAATGGAATAATTAAATTCTAAGAAGAGCACTTTTCTCTCGGGAAATTAAAGCCTTCCAATACAAAAACAACTATAATAACGGAGATTATCATTGGTGTGTAAGGTAAAAAAAAGAGATAAATTGCTCGTGATTGTTTGGTAATAATGGAAAAAGAATAAATAATGATCCAATCAGAAAGCCCTTGCTTCTCCAGTTCTGAAAGTTTTAAATATATACGTACAAGAAATATACATTTTGATGAAATAATTGGAAGCAGTTATGCTAAAGAAAAATAGATTTAAAGTACATATTCTGAGATTTGAAAAGATTAATATCACATTCTTCTTGAAGTAGGAGTTTTTATGTAATTTATCTGATGCTCATTTTCCTTGGAATCAAAATTGCATAAAAGTTCTTGCAATTTGAAATTCAGCTTTTATAGTGTTTCGTTTCTGTGTTTCAATTCGTCAAAGTATTAATTTATAATTATATTATTTAATAATAAAACTTATTTGTTTAAAATTACATATAAAATGAATTGAGTGATCCGTTTGATATTTTTTTAAATTTTAAACTTAATGACTTTTTAATTTCCTAATTTTAAAAAATGTGATTCAAATTGAAAATTAGAAACAAATTAGCTAATTAAATGCAACGGTAATGTAAAAAAATGTGTAATGTTTGAAATGATTACATTTAAGAATCGTGACTGGAAAATACGGTTATTACAAATACAAAACTCGTTTTAAAGTGTAATGGAAACCCTCTTCCACACCAGAAAACGATAAAAGTGCCCAATTTTATTTCAATAATCAAAAAAGGGCATATATATGCCATGATATTTTAAAATCTAATTTAAACAGAATTTATTTCTTAAATTTTAGCTTAACTTAGCAATATTTATGTCATTCTAAAACGTTTTCTTATTTTCTGATCCAATTCCACTTTTTTCAAAACTTCAGCACAATTTCTAAAATTACTGAAGTCGACAGGTTCCCACTCTTCGAGTAAAGGGATAAAAAATTGTCCATCTAACACATTCTTTTCAAAGATCTCTAGAATTTTCTTACCTAAATCGCACGTGTAAAAGAATCCTTTTCAAAATCTCGTAGTATATAATCACGGGAATAAATATTCCGGTAACTTTTCCCATTTTCGATCTTGTTTTGTTCTTTATTGATGCAACTTGTGGTTACTGCTTGTGCATTGATTATACCTCCCCAGCTGGATAAAAGTGAAGTTTAAAATATGAAATATCTACTCTCTTCTGCTTTTGGTTAAAAAATTATGTAAAATATAATATGGAATGGTATCTCTTAATCCAATTCAAATTAATTTCCAAATATTCATTACAATTTAGCGCATATTAATTTCCTTCCTTAAAATTTTTCTTATTTCCTGTTCCAATCATCACATTTTTATTTAATTAATTAAACACACACTCTATAAAACTGTTCACTTCAGAATTTTCCCATGTTCTAATGGAAGGGTTAAACACCCTTAATGTTTAGCATATTCATTTAATATACATAAATTTCCTTTTCCTAAGACTGCAGATGTCAAAGAAATCCTTAATAAAATCTCATTATAAAATGAGAGAATTTTTTTTGCCTCTTTGGCTCATGTATCACAAAATTGATTGGCGTATCTTATATGGTTAGTACAAAACATATTTTTAGTTATTAAAGTAAATCAATTTTTTTCAAAATTTCAAAAGTTTCTTCTATTTGGCCACGTATCTACGAAAATAGTTTTACAAATACATATAACAAATGCTTAAATACCACCACATATTTCTTTCAGAAAGTTAACTGTCATCATCAGGGCATGCGCGTACTCATCGCTAGTCCCGAAAGTATCAAACGGAGTTTGGGTCCAAATTGGATTATTGCTCTCTCTTAAAATTTAGTATTGTAACTTACTGCTTTTCCCGTTTGCTTTTTATTACGTTTTCCAAAATCATTTTCTTTAGTTCAATTTCAATTTAGTTATTTTGAAAATCCCTCATACATACATTTAAGATGTGCCAGATTAGTAATGATATTAGGGCTATATTTACAGCACAGTTTGATACCTAAGCAAAATTGCCAGAGGTATTTATCCAATCTTCCAAAACAATACTTTAAAATTTAGAGCTCGTGGGTGGTAACTATCTGATCGATTTTCCTGAGATGCATTGTGAGTCGCTATCATGAATTAACCACTGATCTACCGTGTATTTGCATAAACATATAAAAAGATAAAGTATCGTAATCTTCAAAAAATTCAAACTCGAGATTTTGGCAAATTTCTTAATTTCAGATCTTCCTGAGTTCGAAAAACACATTTTTGAATCATCATATCTAACTCTAAACAAAACAACCTAAACACGTTTTAAAAAATGAGTACGTTTTGAAATTCGGATTATGGATTGTTCACCAAATTTATTTCCATTAAATATTTAACCAAATTTTTAGGAAACTTGTCCGAATGGCTGCCCAAGTTCAGATGAACAAAAACTAAAAATCATAAGCAGTCAGGTTAAAAAAAAAATGATGTTCTTTTTAATTATTTTATGTTTATTCTTGAATTTATGAAGATTATACATTATTTATTTATTTTCGTAAAAGAGAAATAATGTAAGATCAAAATCACCATTCAGAATATAAGGGTACACATTTTATTCCCTAATTATCCAAGCAATTTTTTAAGCAGGTCAGGATAGCGTGATTGGTACGGCATTGGATTCATGTCCCTTGAATAGCGAGTCCAGACACCGCCAGTCAAAGACTATCCACCTATAAGATGGTTAGTACACTTATAAGTCAGTCGGCCAAAGTACTCTAACTATAAGTCAGGCCACAAAGTACTCTAACTCGAGACAATACCACTGGGGGAGGGGGGTTCAGAGATGATCGTTCTCTGATATCGGTCTAAATTACGATCTATGGAAGAGTGAATGAAATTTACGAATGGAGTCCACCGCTAGTTTGAATAATAAACTATTAAGGTTAAATTCCCCCCCTTTTTTTTTAAGAATTGCCATTTTTTTACAGGATTCGCTCTTTTTCTTTTCTTAAAAAATATAACTTTATACAAAAAAAAGAATACTTCCTGCATAACGATTGGATCTCTCCATCCTAAAGATTACATAAATAGGTGGTAGTCTGGCTCCTCCCATTGAAGACTGGACATACTTCCTTAGTGAAGGGTTGTACCGTGATTTGTGACGACCCTTAGGACTCAGCCATTCCCGCTAGTGTTGCTGTTGCAGCGGTTCGGCCATTTCGTATGCCTTATCTGTCTGCCTAATGGCGGGAAGGATAATTAGTGATATGGATTGATTCTTATTACTATTGAAATTAGTATAATGCTGATTTTTTTTTAAAAATAAAGCAAATACCAAATATATTTTTACATATTTTTACTCTGTGTTACCTACCGCGATGAGAGAAAGTAAGAAGAATTATATTATTTTCTAAACATATATTTTTTCGTTAAAATTTTATAGCATTTTTTTTAATTTGCTAAAAAAATCGTTAAATATTGCAGATTGCATAAATAAAATAATGATGATCCGTGAAATTAGAAGTTTCATGCTCTCATAGATTGAAAAATTTTCTATAATTGAAATTCAATTTATTTATTTGAACTAATTATTGCAGTAAACACATAAATGTTCGCACGTTTAATTTGAAGTATACATTTCTAGTATATGCATTATTGTCTGTGACACCGTTTTTAAATCAATATATTTTAACATTAAGAATTCGTGTTACTGAATTTAGCCTCACTATTTATAGTTCATGGAACATAATTAATACATTTCTGAAGCTTCTGGAAACTTTGAATTAAAACATCTTCAAAGAAAAAAGATAATTCTAATTCCATATCTTAGTATGTTATGCCTTATCGCACTTAAAGTCAGATTTCTAATCAAAATAAATGTTTTCAAAATTCCTTAAAAATTCTTTATAAATATTTAGATCAGATTTTAGTAACGTTAAAAATATGTCGTCAAATATCAAAATACTTTTTCACATTAATTTTTAATCAATGAACAAATATGTATCAAGAAATCGATTTGAAAGATTCATTTGTATAAATATCAGATCTTACAAACAATTTTATTCATTCCAAAACTTTTCATCCTGCATCTTCAGTTGTAAATATTGTGTATTGCAAGTACGGTAATACACATGTAAAACAGTGCAACAAAATGCATAGTTATATAATTTTCGAGCATTAATAAGCAGTGAGGTAATTTATAAATGTCTTAATCTGAATTAAGCTCAAATATTTGTCAGCGTAAAAATGTATGTGTTTTTCGATATAAAGTATAGTACATGCAAAACTTTTTAATTAAAAAATTTCTCCTAGGTATTATATGCCAATTGTATTAACTCTAAATATTTTCTAAAATAAAAATTCAAAAAACTAGAAATATTTATGAAATAATGAAAATCAATACAGATCAAATAATCGACAAATTAAATTTCAGCACATTCATTTTCCTTAGTTATTAGTTTCGAATTCTTAATTTATGATATATTGTGTAATCATGAATCTTTCAAATTAAAAAGAAAGTACTTTTCTTAAACTATACCTTTTTAAATTTTAATTGAAGAATTTTTTTATCTACGTGAATAAAAATTAATGTTTGTACGTCTCTTATGCGCTATCGTACCGCTGAATCGATTGTGATGAAACTTCGAATACTTATTACTTGCACTTACGAGATTGTTATAAACAAAGTAAAATTATCTAATATATAAAAAATATTTTCGGATATATTTACCTCATTTTTAACCAAGTATCATTGTCAAAATAAATCGCCAAGGAGGCACAAAAGATTGAGTAAAAATGCTAAATTCAAGCTAGAAGTTAGTATTTCATAGCTATTGTATGTAAATGCAATGCAAAGCTTTCTCTGAGGTAATAATTTTATTAGAGATTGTAGGAGAAAGTTTTAAGGAAACCAATCATAGGGGTTTGAAATTTTATTTAAACACTTAATTTTAGCGTTTTTTTGCTGTAACTTCCGAAAATATTATAGTTCAAACAATATTACACCATCTTAGTTTTCAAAAAATTATCTTTTCAACTATAATAAAGATTTTATGGTATAAATATATTTTATGCCTTTAATAAATTTTAAAAGAAAATATTTTAATCACATTTCTTAGCATTAAACTTGAGAATTCTCAACGGATATTAAACGAATCACAATAAATAGAGTCTTTCATTACCATTTTGAAAGAACACTAAGCATTACAATTTTAAAAGAACACACAAATCTAACATATATAAGTGAATGTTTGTAGAATAGAATAATATAAATAGAATAAATACTATTTATGCTTCTCCTTTATATATGCTTCAATTTCAATGAATGTATTCATAGCCGACAAAAAAATAAATATTATTCCTCCCATCATTCTAGATTAAACAAGATAACTATTTCTAATCCCAAACGATATTTCCAAGATTATTTCTTCTACAGCAGCAACGCGCCGGGTAAAAGCTGATTCTGCATAAAAAAAAAAAAGTGATGTAATAATTAAATTCTATCGAAATACACAAGTAAAACCGGCACTGAAAAAATAATTTTGATAAATTTGTGGTTTGCAATATGAATTCTAAAAAATATCTTTTAATTCCAGTAGCATTTTTCTAATTATTCCTTGCTATCAAAATATCTTTTAAACAGATTTTTTGACACCTGATCCAGATCAAATATAGCTCTACAAAACAATATTTTTTGGAATTTGATCAAGAAATATTTATTATTAGATGCTCGTAATCAGTCACGTAAGTTCAAGCTACCTACGCAGAAACATTGAAAACTCTTTGAGACTACTTTTCGGATGTACATATGATTGTGACAGAATCTCGACATTCCTGATAGTAATTGTGACATAATTTCTTCCGACGATTGCTCTTTCTTCTCCGGAGATCAGGAGTTTGTCTCTATTGGCAGCGCAGAAGCTACTCGATGAAAAAGAAATCAAAGACACATTCTTCGACATTACACCCGAGGAGAGATAAGAAAAACAAATAGAAGGCACATAAAAATAGCCAACAAGCATGAATAATCAATAACATACCAATGTCTTCCTTCTAGACGCCTTCGATATTTTTTGTTAAGTTTTTTAGAAATAGTGGGTTAATTTTTAAATGATATATACTATTTTCAATGATATTTACTTTCATGTAAACTTTATTTCTGTGGTATTATGTTTATTTGCTTTTTACCAAGTTAAAAATTAAGAAGTAAGATATGTCATGAGCAACCACCTCATATTTCAATATTTTTTTCTACATTTCATTACGGATTCTAATTTTTTTATTATTTATATTTATTGCAGAAATGATGTACAGGTTGAAATGTATACAAATAGTTTATTTCTTTTGGATTGGTTTAATTTTGTTTCAACTTTCTGACATTTTTGAAGATTGCATTTTTTGGTTATTTTAAGCAAATATTTCTTAATTTCATTAGACTACGTAAGAAAATTGAAAGTGCAATACAGATTTTTGTTCTTTTATACCATCATTTAACGCTAAGTAGTCATAAGTTTAATTTTACTGCGTTTTAAAAATAAGTAGATGTAGTTGAAATTTAATGACGTGATTTAATTTATAATTATATAGCTATTTATTAATTCATTATTATATTTGTATAGTTATAGTTCATTTTCTTCAGAGTAAAAATGGACAGATTACTAAGCTCTACTTAACTGGTAGTCTTCTTGTTTCCGATAATCCATGTAAATTTTAGGCGTTTTTCTGAATTTAATGTGACTAGAAATATCTATTTGAAAGTGCAATAAAAATTTTCATTTTCTTATATCATCATTTAATATTATTTTATATGCTAAATGGTCATAAGTTTAATTTTAAAGATAGTTTTTATTTTTAAAGATAAGTAGATGTAACTAAAGGCTTCGATGCGTCGTCCATCATTTTGTTAAATTTAATAATGGATATAGTTCCATTCCTTATACTAAAAAATGCATATTGCTATGAGTTTTTAGTAATCTTGCTTTCTGCTAAGGAAATAATAATGTTTTAATTTTGTTTTTCATATCCCTCCCCAACTGATATCTTGAAGTAAATTTTTGTCTAAACTTAATTCTTAATGGATGAATTTTATTTGCACTCATTATATAATAAAAAAAAATTATAAATAGCAATCTGTAAGTGTTCAAATAAACAATTGGCTGTTGCATCTAATGCACCTTACCCATTTTTTTTGGCTAATTATTTATTAGTTTGAATTATTTATTGGCCAAACGCCTTTTTATTTTTTATTAGATGATTATGTATCGCCTTTTTATTTATTTCGGGTAGAGGGCACCGCAACTGCTGCAACAACTTAACTTAAATCCAAGAAAAATAGTTATACATTTAATTATAAGTTCTCTAGTTTCCTTTTTTAAATCTGTGTCATTTATAATTACATAAATTTATTTTAATATCCCCAAAAATTAAAAAAAATATCATCATATAATTGTAACTTTAATAAAAGGACTTTCATTGAGCAAATATTAATTATATTTAATGAAGCATTCGTCTGAAAATTAGATTTTAATAAAGCCTATATTATATTTCATCTCATTTTCTTCTGTTTATAATGGACTTGATCTTTCTTATAAATGGTAATTAAAGTTTTTATGTTAAATCACTCATTTTTATTTCGGGGAACAGAAAGTTTGTTTCTATTTGTCTAAATACTTCAAAGTCTTGAAAATTTTATTTTTGCATAATACTATTTACGTAAATCTTTTCTAATTAAATATGGAGAGATTCGATGTTTTAAGGATAATTAAAATTCGAACCAATCAGATGAAAATTGATTACAATTTTGTGAATGCCTTTAATTTATCTTCTTTGAAATTCTGTGCACATTATTAAATGCCAAATTTTTTATATTTTTATTTGCTTTCATTTAAATTATTGGGGCATTTGGGCCGATAGTGTAATTTATCTAAACTTCATTAAATTAACTTTGACTTACATTGTTTTCTTCTTTTTTAAGAATATCGTTATGTGAAAAATGAGTAACTTAAGCAAAGGGGATCAAATTTAATTCCAAGCATATAACTATTAGACATCAATAATTATATTTTAATAATAAAGTGATTGAAGATTCCCTGAACCTTCATTTAAGAATATTAACCCATAGTGAATCATGTATCAGCATATTAAAAGCACTGTAAACTTTAATCAAATCTGAAATCCTTTCTTACAGTTTCTCAATGTATAATTATTTAACAACATTTCTACTGGATGGTATTCATTGAATCTTGATGTGTAATATAATTGTATGTTATAATATATTTAATACAAATATGATTGTGTAAATTAATTGAAATTGTTGCATAATTCATGGTAAAGATTAACTCGATGATGTATGCTACAATTATTCTTTTTAATCAAATTATCCTTAAAATTCTCTTATATATTTTAATAAGATTTGTTTAAATTTAATTATATGTATTATTCTGCTGATATTTAACAATAAGAAAAAAAAAATTGCGTTGATATCTCATGAATTATACCGAATAAATAGAATAATTATGTTTGTAATTAGGAATTTATTGTAAAAGTCCTATGTCACGAAATTTTGTCAGTTGCATGAAAAAGACTTTCATCATACAAAACATGTTTAAAGAAAAAGGTTAATTTAAAGTTAAGAAAATATTAGAGTTTTGTAAGATGTTGAGATGTCCCCGTAACAGAAAATATGTAATTGATAGAATGAAATGATTTGACATATGTTTTAGCCATGATGAAGCCTTAACCCGTTTTGAGTAGAAAGCCACTTTGAATTCAAGTCAATCAATTTGAGTGACATTTTCTACTAATTTGAATAGACCTTTCTGAAAATGGAGTTTCAACGAATGAAGTTTGGCAAATTTCAAAGTAATTACTTTTCAAAAGCAGTTTGTGACCTTTCATTTCATCATTTTTAAACTTAATTTTTTTTAACAAGGATGACTTTTTTTCACATGTATGCCTTTCTAAATTTAATACTCAAAAGTTGCTTTTATAATAAACTGCACTTTCCCTCCAACTGTGTAATGACTTTTAAATATTTCCGTCTTAGAATTCAAAGATCCTTTAAAACTGTAAAATTCAAACTGTTTTACTGCAAGCATCGTAAGGAGTTTTGAAAATTTGAAAGTAATCACTTTTCAATGGTAAATTGACTGCGATAAAATTTTTAAATAAGATAAGACAATGTATGTATATTTCCTTAAAACGTTTCCAATATAGTTTCTATTTTATAATTTGCATGTCGTAAATACCAAAGATATATTCCTTTATATTTTAAAAGCTACAAGGACAATAAAAGGAAAATAAAGTCAAACGAAAATATCTCTGCATTAAATAAGAAATTTTATACAATAATTCATCTAATTTGAAATATTCCTATTATTTCTGTTTTTACTTTATTTCATTACAACTAGCAAAAAAAATAATTCTTTTTGATTAAAATATAAGAGCATTGTATAATATATATAAATCTTATGGTATATTCATCTAATATTTAAAAATTTTCCTTGCATTAAATGAAAGAACATATACAGTTCCCACCTTAAATTATATTTTAGTTTTATTTCAGAAGAAGGGAAAAATTTTCTATTTCAATTTGGAAATACAAGATTTGGCAAACTTATAATATATTAAGCATACCTATTCACTTAAATATAAAAATAACAAATATTATTTTAGGAGATGATATCAAAGATATTATACGTATACATCAAAATAACCGAAAAATCCATTTATCAGACAACCGACAAAAACTTTATAAAACGTTTTTGTCTTTTAAGTAGTCTAAAAAATCAAGCTCTTTTCATGATTTCTTCTCTTTGCACTTAGAATGAATATTGAGAATTGTTTTGAATTTGAAATAAATACTGATGCTCTAATTTAAGTTTTTAAGAGAATATTATTTTCTAATCAACCAAATGATACTTCCTTTTTATATGTTAAACCGCATGGCATTAAAAGCATTTAATTTTTTTATTCATTATATCAATAGAAAAGCATAAAGACGATAGCTATAAATTGAATTTGAATCAGATATTTCCAGATGGTATGGATTCATTATGGATGTGAGCAATTTGATTATTTTGATATTTAATAAAAAATTAATTGAGACATTATTTTTAAATATAGACATCATTTTAAAATGAAAATTGACAAGTCATTGAATTTCATCTCCGTATTATTTTTAAATTATATGGAAACTAACTTTTCTTTTATATTCATAATTATTTTCAATTTTCGTAAAATCATAAGCTACGAATATTTATGAAAGTATCTTCAAAACAAAAAGAATGATGAATAGCCTACAAATCATTTTTTTGTATTATAACTTTTGACAGTGTTAACATTAAAATAATGTTGCTAATTCCTTTAATATATATAATAATATAATCAATATTAAGTTAATAAGTTTTTTGGAGTATGGAATCCCCAATTCCTTATTAAATTGAATGATTCAAATGTTACTTTTGCTATTAATTGTTATTAATGAACTAGCATCTTAGTAGTCAGCAAACTGACCTGATAATTGTGTATGGATATGGGATTATTACAAGCAATTTAACGATTTCTGCATGTATTTCCATGCAATGTCCTGACCGATCAAATAACAAACTAGAAATTCAGACAATTCATTTATTTACAGCTGTACATTTACATAGGAAAAACTTGATCTAATCTGGTTATAATATTTGATATTTAAGCCATGTGAAAGTTGATTATAATTACACAACAGTCGAAGGTTAAAGGTTTATCGTGAAAAAAGAGTTATCCATCAAATCGGAGAAATAACACCAGAAGACCCCTATAGGTTGTTAGTACGCACAGCAAATCCAAAACTTTCTTTTCTCCCTCTTCAAAGAACCCCCCACATTTTATAGTTCTCTAAATTCCGCCTTCTTATTTCCCTTTCTTTCTTTTTCGCTCTCTACCGCCCTATGTATGCTCTTATGTAGCTCCAGTCTTTCGGGGGAAATGACCATAAATGGTGCTCCCTCGTGACTTAATGTTCAGGAACACGAGTGAAGTATAGTCCCTTCGCAATAGGAAACATTTGGAATCCAGTTGGGTTGACACTCATTTCCTCTGAAGATGCGACAAGTTTTTCTTAAACAATGAACTACACGTGTGGTTCCTCAGCCGACATCATCAATGATTATAAGCAACGACCGTCAACGATAGAAGATTCTCCGTCAGGTGCTCTGGAGGCATTCAAAAATGCAGAGTTTTAACAAGTGATGACAAAGCTCATTGAAAATGCTGATATCATAAATGGGCCAGGGGAATGTTACACACTGCTTTTTCGGCAGTCAACAATATGTGTAACAAATTTAATTATTCGTCTAAAATTTATTTTAAAAGCCGTGTAGAAGACGATATAATGCAGAAACTTCTGAAATAAATAAATGTGGTTATCCATTAACAATAATTGTAAAATAAATCAACGTAGTACTTTAAATACTAAAAGTAAAATATATATATATATATATATAAATATTATACTAAATACTGATTACTTTCTCCTTATTTCTTTGTTCCAACTTTTCCTAAATGCATTCACATTGATTTATGGCCTTGACAAAACAAGTTTGATCTTGGTAAAACAAGTTTTTGCATAAAAAAAGAACAAACAAGGATTTTTAATAATTGAGAAATATTGAAAGCTAAGGCAATACAAGAAAGTAACCTTAAGCATTTTCCGTTATTTGTTATTAATTCGTAAATAGTTAACATCCATATACTAAAACGAGTATCCAGGAAACCAGAATAAAATTTTCAAATTAAGGAAAATATATTTAACACTTTGCTATTGAAAAAAAATCGATGTATTATTATTTTTCTAATACAAGACCTTGTTAAAAAATGTTTTAAGTTGAATTTTACCGAAAAATTAATCCATATCTTCTTACCACTCTGTAGGTATTTTTATTAATTATAATTTTTAAGAAACAAATAAATAAAACGAAAAAATGATGTACCATCTGATTGGTAGGTGAGAGGTAACATCCTAGTGTAAAGAGTATAAATTCTTAGATAACTGAGAAATGTATTTGATTCATTGTATTCAAACTCCATCAATCTTATTACACTTTAATATGCCTTTGCTTTATTTCCTTTTTTAAAGATTTATTTTACTATATACATATATTATTATTTCATAATTAAATATATATTTATTTTAGATTCAAAAAAATGTCGGGATAGAAGAATACTCTTGATAATTTTTTTCTTAATACAAGTTCCAAAATCTTCGTTTTAATTCTGCATTTTTTTTCAAAAGGATCTTTGCTATCAAGTGAGCTTTTAGACTGATTCTTTCGATATCTGGTCCAGATCAGAGATAACATCTCTGAACACCTTTTCTTCATCACCTTGATCAAGTAAGGTTTGTTATTACACACTCATGACAAGCCAGGTGAGTTCCAGCTGTCAACACGGAAGCCCTGAAAATTCTTTGAGCCTGCTTTTCAGATGTACATCTGATTGTGACAGATTCTCTGGATGCTTTCTGCGTTTGCTCTTTCTTCTCCGGAGATCAATAGTCCGTCTCCATTAGCAGCGGTGCAACTCTCCGAAGAAGGGGAAATCGAAGACAAATTCTTCGACATTGCACCCGAAGAGAGATAAAAATAAATAAATAAAAGAAACACTAAAAATAAACGACAAGCACAAATAATCAACAACATACCAATGCCTTCTTTCTAGACGCCTTCGATAGTACCTTTTTTGGTGTATAGTTGTTTTGTGAAGGAGTAGGTTAGCTTTTAGTTGATCCTCTTTACTTTCTTGTTGTAAGTTTTATTTTCGGGAGATTTTGTTTATTTTCTTTCTGTTTTGTTCAAAATGCGAAGCTAGAATGTGATGAAATTTATGGACTGGACAATCAATGCATTCTTATTTTTTTATTAGCGTTTCAATTATATTTTGTAACTAAAGTTTATTATATGAAATGCTGTAAGCTAGGAAAAAAATACTAATTTCTGTAATTAAAGCATTTTTATTTTAAAATGATTCTGGCTATAAAAACATGTCAATTTTTACATTTTTTTTATAACTATAGTTTATTACAGGAAAATGATGTAAGATAAAAACATACTCATTTTTACCTTTCTTATAGTTAAATTACATTGTATGAAAATGATGTGAGCTATAGAAACATGCTAATTTTGAAATTTGTTTGTAATTAAATTTATTAAATTATTATTATCAATAAGTTACTAATTTATACTTTATTATTATCAGCAGTAGTTATTAAAGTTATTTTGTAATTAAATTATATGAAAATGACGTGAGCTGGAAAGAGATATGAATTCTCTATTTTTTAAATACCGATTTTGAATTTATTTATAAATATAATGATTAAAATATTAATTAATTTATTAATTTTAGTAGTAGTTATTAAGGTGGCTTGTAATTAAATTACATGAAAATGATATGTGCTACAAAAAGATCAATTTTGTTTATTAGTAATTAAGTTATAAAATTATTATTAACTTATTAAAGTTATTTAGTATTTATTATTAGTAGTAGTAGTTACAAAAGCTGTTTTGTAATTAAATTATATGAAAATTTCATAAAAGCCATAAAAACATATAAATTTGAAATTTTTATTTCAATTTATTTTATTGTATGGTGAATTCGCTCACTTATTTCAGTATTTGAGTTCAGATTATTTAAAGAAATTCTTCTGATTATATTAATCGGTAAATTTTATTATAATATTTGGTGAAAAAATTGAAAACGCTTTTACAATAATTATTATCATTGAATTGTATTTTTAAAGTAAAATTAATAAATAGTTAATTTATGACCCTTTTATAGATGTAGTAATTTTTTTAACCTCTTTGCTTGCATTAACAGTTTTTTTTAATTAAAGAAACTTATTACAATATGAGTACATGATATTATTTTAGTTTGAGATTTTTGTAATCTCAAAATATGTAGTCGACAAAATGCTGACGCCTAAAATGCGTTGTCAACAAATTGCCGATTTATCGCTTTTGAGGCATCAATATTTCACATTGAGGATTTTTAGAAAATAATGATGGTTTTCGCACTTCACGATTTATCGTCAACTAAAATTGCAACTAAAAACTCGGAGAATAAATAACTTCATTTCCAAATTATTTATTCTCTGAATTTTTATTAAGTTTCTTAGTTAATTTCCGTTAATTAATTTAATTTATTCACTTAATTCAATTAATAATAATTGTTCACTTAATTCATTTAATTAATACTCAATTAAATTCTAAAAAGTTTAAGCTGGTTAGAAACAATTATGAGATTATCAGACTCATGCGTAGATATATAGAAAAACGATGGGTCTTCATCTGAAAATCTGTCGAGCTCAGAAAAATTGAAAATGAAAGCTATATATATATATATATATATATATAATAGAGAGAGAGAGAAATTGATATAGAAGTCCTGTGATTGTTTCAAACCAGTTTATACTGGTTAATGACTTAAATTAATTAAGACAAATTCAAGACAAATAGCGAAGAAAAAAATAATATTCTCAGATGATAATATGAAATCTGTGATATTATTGATTTCCTTTCTTTTTCCATATATATTTCAGTTATAAATTTGATTTTTTATTATTAAAAAAGATGTAAAACGAGTCTAATAATTATCAATATGGTATCTATCATAATTTAATTTTTATTAATTTATTAAAATTATTGGTCCTTGTATTAAGAAGAAATTTATTTCAATCCTAAGAAACCGTAAGTGCAATTAAATAATAAAAATGTTTTCTTGTAAGTATAAATTTAGCAAATATTTAGCGTTATTTTCTTCTGTAAAGAAATTCAATGTATCCTTTTGTTATTTATTATTTTATAATAGATTTCTTATTTACATTTATTGAAATCTTTGAATAAATATCGCTTTCTTTTACCTTCAACACTTAAAAACCTACTATAGATAAAATTTTAAGTAATAAATTTATTATTCCTAAACTTTCAAATTCAAGAATTTTTGTAATTGAAAAATAAATGAAACGATTTAATTAAATTCAAAAACGGTAAATATATTTTTAGTTATCATTTCCTAATTCCCGCGTTTATGTGATTCATACATTAAACATAATATCTTTTTCAAAGCTCCTATTAATTAAACAACATTAATTTGAACAAATAAATATTAATTATATTTAATGAAACATTCATCTATTAGTAAAATTAATACAATTTATAGTTGTCTTTCTCTTAATTTATAAATGTATTATTTCTCCTTAGGATTCATAATCAAATAATGTTTTATATTAAATTGTAATTTTTTCTGTCCTTTTAAGAAGTAAGAACAAAAGAATTTTTATTGAATTTGTTCTCTTTTTGTATTATTCATTTTATTTTTGCACAATTTTATTTACTTGATTTCTTTTTTCTTAGGAAGGGATAAGAAAGTTGAATATTCTTAGAATTAATAATTTCAGAGTTAGACCAGGACTGGGTTGTAACTCTAAAGAGGGGTTTAATTTCTCTTTTCTAAGTATATTTTTCTAAAAGGAAACGTGAATAATTCACTTTCTAAAATAATATTACAATTAATAACTTATGTCAATTTGTTATTTATAGTGGTATAACTTTCTGCTTAGTTTGCCAGTATTTCCCATAGTTTAAATTACATAGAAGCTCGGTACAGACAATATTTGTCTAAATTATATTTATTAAAATTAATTTATCGGGCATTATTCATTTCTATTTAATTTACAATAAAACCAAATACCTTTTGAAATTTTTAAAAATATGTTTTTTTGCAATGATATAATAATATTGCGAATACATTAGATATCTCTATAATATAATAACCAGTCATTGTTTTAAAATATTTGACACTTTTTACAATATTATGCCCCCCCCCCAACATTCTCTTAAATGTTTCTGAATCTTTATATCATAGCTGAATAAAACGTTATGCTTGATTCGTTTAATATTATTTTATTTTTGTTATTCATTATATAATAGCGTAAACACACATAAAAACACATTTTATATCACCTCAACATCATGTATTTGCAACTGTAACAACTGTGTTAATGAAAAATATTGTTATAAAATATACTTGAAAATGATTTTAGAAATTCATAAAAATTAGAGAAAAAGTAATGCGAAACTAAAATTGACCATACTTAAATGTTATTTTATGAATTTTAAATTTTATGAAAAAATGGTTTCTGTGCAAAAATGTTCTTAAAGTTATCGAGGAGAAATCTTATCATTTTCACCAATAAATTAAATTAATATTTGGAAACTAATTTCATAATGAGAACTCTCAACATGAAAAGCAATAATATGCTTTCATGGCCGTACGCAAGTCCTGTAGAACATTTAGACTTACTTTTTCTATTATGCATGTTGCAATTTAGATTAGTATGTTTGTAAATTAACATTTCATATTTCTCAATTCATATTATAATTGGGAGATAATAATGAATTAAAATGAAGTTTACGATCGCAAATTTCAAGTTGTCATGTGATAACATTATTGTTTTTAAGGTATTATTTGTCTTAATTAACTTAATTCATTAACCAGTTTGAACGATTGGTTTGAAACAATCACGGGACTTCTCTAGCAGCCTGTATCTCTTTCTATATATATAATGATATTAAAAAAAAAAAAAACTTTCATTTTTAATTTTTCTAGCTGGCGAACAAAATTTTGAAAATCAACCGACTTTGAGATGAAATCTCGTTTCGTGATTGTTACAAATCGAGTAAAACTGATTAAGGGCTTACATTTATTATGGCAGTTCGTAAGAATTCAGAGAATGAATGCTTTAGAAATCAAGTTGTAACTACTTTAGTTAGCGATAAATCATCAAATGCGACAACCTTCAATAATATTTTCTAATTATCCTAAAGGCAAAAAACGGATGCCTCAAAAACTATAAATCGCCAATATTTTGCCTATGCAATTTGAGACTTCGATAACTTGTTGTCCATGAATTTTGAGGCTTCAAAAACCTGAAATCGAAACTATATATTCTTACCTGATAAGGAAGAAAAATGACAAATAATTCTTTTAATTATGATAGCTGAATAGCTTTAGAAGTGTTATTTTTTATCAAAATTAATTCGCATTATTGATTTGGAATGTAAAATACCTTTAACATATAAAATTTAATATTATGTAATATTTTTATTTCAAGAAATTAAATAGCTGATGGTAGATTTTGTTAAATTCATTCGGAAATAAGGTTAATGTTTTACCCTTTAAGACACGATTTATATAAAATATATGTCTGTTTAAAAAAAATATTATTTAGATAACATTTAGAATGTCACAAATTTTTCTCTAAGATGAAATGAAGTTCATTTTATCTCTTCCAAAAGTTGCACGCTCAAATTTTTCGATCTATGTAAATATGGTCCTATCAAGACAGCCATTTCGATGAATATATGGAGAAGATAAATTAGCTTTATTTTTTATCCTATCACCTTCCTAACTTAACCAGTCGTTACGCCTTGAACCCTGTAAATTAACAGCCTCTTAATAGGCAATAAAATGAAGAACTCATCACATGTTAGGAGCCATTACCAACTGTTGTTGTGAGAAGAACAATGGTGTAAGGTATAATGAGCACACGTACACTCGAGAAGATCTCTTTTATTAAGCGAAACTTAAACAGCGGGAAAATAATTTTTTTTCACCTCTGGATTAATTAGGTAGGACATATTTTTGAATAATTAGTAATGATGTGTGAATAGATAAGAACGTACTCGATATCTAATAAATTGAAAGAATGAGCAGACAATTGTTTTGGGTGAATATTTTAATATAAAAATATTCATTAATGAAAAAAATTAAAATAAATTTATCAATCTTCTCTTTAATGAAGTTTTTGATACTTTATTATTTTACAGAAAAATAAAAGCTATTTCTTTCGGTAAGAACTACAACAGTGCTCATAATTATAAAGTATATCATTTCTATTTTTTGAGGCTAAAAATATCTTTTGAAAGCAACATATATTCGCTTTCAACCGTTAAATTTATTTCTCCTTAAATTAAAAAAAAATAATATTTTTTATATTTTTAACACTTTTATTACGAAGAAGATAAACTTAAGGTTTTACCATATTATTTATAATTTTACAAATTAGTTATTTTTTAATTATAACTAAGCACATTATTTATTAACTTTTATTTATAACTATAATTAAAGCGCTGAGTGGAGCAGACTCTTAACTCAAAGGGTGGGATAAAGGTTTGCTATTGCCATAATGAAAGTGTTAATTAAAACTTTAAATTTTTTTAATAAAAATTCCTTCTTAAATGTAAATTGATAATTTCAAAAAAATTAAAATTTTAAAATATTTTATAATGGCTCTTTCTTACATAAAGTTATTTTTTTTAAAAACTATAGTTTTTTATTTTTTTATTTTTTTAAGGAATTACAAGAACTTTGATATTCAGGTTCTTTTTTTACCATAGGGAAAGGTTCTTTTTTTTACCCTGAAAGGGTAGCTGGCTTCCTTTGAATTTAATCTTTCCATTCTAATTATTTCCTCTTTAAATAAACATTTAGCATTAAAAAAATAAGTATTTAGATATTACCTGTGTCAATATTCTACATACAAAAAATTTTACTGTATCTATTTGAAATAGTCTCAATTAAAGTATTTCTTCTTGTTAAGGTTTTACTTGTTGTACTTTTCAAAAATGTTATATTTATATGTTTTCGTAATCAGCCTATTATTCCATTTTCTTAAAGAAAGGACTTTTATTGTTAATTATTGTTTATTTTTGGATTTATAGCAATTTCAAGTAATTACATACAAACCTAAAAACAACTCCTTTTTCTTAGGTTATAAAAAATTCATTCTGCATTAAAATAATGTAATGCATTTAAATGATAAAAAGGAAAACTAAAAAACCTATAAAAGGGGAAAAAACTGCATTAAAAATTTCAATTAATAATAGTTGGTTTTATATTTAAGGATTTCAAATTTTGTTTTTCACTATAAGAAATTAAAATATTTAAAAAGCGTCATAAATTTTTCCTATGTTTAATCAATAACTGTCTTCAACGGTGGTTTTTAAAAACATTTCTTAGTTATCTTTCTTTATAATTATTGAAAACTTTTCTGTAATAAGATGGCATCATTTTGAGCCATATTAAAAAAAAACATTTGATAGTTGGAAACGCATTAATTTAAGACGCAAAACTGTTTTAAAATGCAATTCATTCAAGAGAATGAGATATTCAGACCTGCAAAGCACGCATTTAATCTATAGATTGCTCAAATAAATCCAGACTGTATAACCTAATTGTGCTCTGAACTTTCTACTAAGTATCAAGTAGGAGCACTAAATTATGTTAAATTATTTGTAAAAATAAAGAGAAATAATACATTTTAAAACCATTATAAATAGGTTTCTAAATTTTATATGTATTTCATAAGCTAGACTACATATTTTCAATACTTCAATAACATCCTTGATAGTTTCTTTTAAAAAAAATTTTTGTACTTATGTTCCACATATTATGTTGAACGTACTTAATTCTAAAGTTATTCTATAATAACTAATATTTTACCCCACACACAAAAAAAATGTAAAAAAAGTAAATAAAAGTCAAAAGAAATGCAATTGATTCATGTTATAAAGGTGTACGATACATGTGTAAGGATAAGTACCATGTTTAAAATTCCATTTCTTGACAGTCTGTTTATTTTCTTTAAACAAAAACTAGAAAGACACGAACACATAAATTTTTTTTAGAAATCAAAGCAATAATATTTTTTGTAACTGAAACCCACACTTTAAGAGTAGAACGTTGCAAGAAAATGATTTTATTTACTTGAATTATGTCTTTAAACATATAAAATATTTATTTTTGCTTTGTGAATAAATAAAATGCATCAGACTTTTGATTCGATATTTAAAGAAAAAAATTAATAGGAACCAAATTGTTAAAAAATCATTTGAAGTAAAATAAAATATTATCCAAATTTCATAGAATTTTTTTTCAATAATTAAAAATATCTTTAAAGGTTTGTTGCATGTTCTCTTTAATTGCGTTTTGAATCATTTCTATTGCGTGACTTTTGATTCATGATAATTCAAAACATGCTTACTTGGAGAATATTATTTTAATGAATTGCATTTAAGTTTCTTTGATAAAGAAATATTCACAATGCGTCTTCAAAGGAAAATAATTCATTTGCGAACATTTTTTTCTAATATGTCATAAAATTTTGTATAAAAATACAAAAGTTTTAATAATAAAATATTATCAAAGGAATTATTTACATAAAGTATTAGTTCCTTAAGCTTTATTTGAATTTGTTTCGTTTTCAAATTCAATACCGTATATTTAATAAATTAATGCTGCTCTTTCATGTAAAATTTTGTTATTGTGCAGAAGGCTTTTGACGTAATATTTCCTTTGCTAAAAAAATTCGAATACCACTATTCAATTTTAAAAAAATTATTATCAATTTTTATATAAATTTAAAAGGTTTTATGGATGGATAATAAATAATAAATGGGCTCTCTGTAATCAAAGATTTTTTGAAATAATTATCTATGCCATGCGACTCAATTAAAATGTCCTATCCAATATACGGATCGTATATTGGATAGGGCTTTATTATCGTATTCAAATATACCACGTATTTTAAATATGGGAAATGAGTAATACTTTTGATAATAAACATAATATTTTAAATATATACAAAAGTCAACTTGATAACAGACTTGTTAGCTTTTGACATTGGCTTGATAAAGTATGTAACAATACGCTGATATTTTAGACAGTTACTAATTATTAAAAAATATAGTTATATATACAAATTCTTAAATGATAACAGATGAGTCTGTGAAGATTTTGTTTATTTTTATGAGAATTATGAAAAAAAATAACTATATCTTTTGTTGCTTGCTGTCGAAAATTAGTATAAATTTTAATATTTATAATAAAATAATTGATAAATCTATTTCGGAAAGTTAATTTTTATGTCGCAAATTAAATCATGCATATGGAATTTGTTATTGTTTAAATTTATTTATTAGTGTTTCAATTCCTTAAGCGCTCAATTTTCAAATATTTAAAATGGCATTCAACTGCTGAAAATTAAAATTTATCAAAAAGCAATTGATAAATTAATTGAATGTGATTTTTTTAATATTTCAAATTTATATTTTAACGTCATTCTTACGCAAAGTATATAGATATTGAGCAGGACAATGCTGCCAAGATAGATTCACTTTGCTTCAATTGAAATATGGACCTGGCCAAGAAAAAGTGGGAATCAAAAGCATTTTGTATGTGAGAAAGAAACACTCTAAAACAAGGTCTAAACATTCTGAATAAGTTTGGGTTTTTGAGCCACACGACTTTAAGTATAGAGTTTTCCGGATAGATTCACAAAGTACATTGTGGATTATTTTTCATGTTTTAAAACTAATCTGTTTCTACTTTAAAAAAAACTTTCTTCCATAATATTTCCTAACATTTTTAGTATTATTAATGGTATTTATTATTATTCAATTTTCTCTTAGTTCAAAAATATTTTTCAGAAAACATTTATTATAACCATCATAGAAATATTCATATTCTTTTAAGACAACATTTTAATTTAATGTTACAATATAGAATCTTAATCCATAGCTCTATCACAATGTGACAATCAATTTAAGGACATTTATTCTATAATCTCGAGAAGCAAATGCAATTACTAACCCTTTTTTGCTTGCTTTTTAAAACTGTTTAAAATTGAAGTAATGAAATAATTATCTTTAAGATATACAACATTTCTCTCAAAATCAAAATAATTTTTAAGAAATGAAGCATTTTTTTGTAAAAAAATTAAACAGATTTTACGTTAACAAAATTTAATAATTTAGACAGAATCCTATAAAAATTATCTATATTCTTCGGTTTCTGTACAAATGTATTTCAAACAAGCAAAATCTAATTACATGTCAGGTGTTCCTCTAATACTGAAAATTTGAGGAAAAAGTTCGATGCAAATTTCTATAAAGTTATGTTCGGCAAACATATTTTCATTTATATGTTTCTATTGGGTTGTTCGGAAAGTCATTTCGTATTTTTTTGTCAAAATGAAAAGAAATTTTCGTTTAATGAATAAATTATTTATTAATTATAAAATTGCCATTCTGGTCTAATACCTTTTGCCATATTTTTGGTAGTAACATGATTACACGCTCATAAAAGTTTTGGACTTTGCTGTAAAAAAAAACTGATCGAGGTGGTTTTTGGCCTCCTCATTTGAAGGAAAAATTTTGCAAATCAGTTCTGGTACTGATGTACTGTTAACACATCTTCTCCACACATATTGGCTAATTTATTTCTGGCTTGAACAGCATTTTTACCTTTTATAGCAAAAAAGAAAAAAATGACGAAAATGCTGTTTATTGCTCTCCATATTTAAAAGGGCACCATCCAAAAACTACTGCGAAGAATCAGCTGCACTTTTTCACATTCAAGCCTTGCTATATCAGCTCTTAAAACATAAAATGATTTTGCTGTTTAAGTATGAAATTGGGTGCGAAAAATGCAATTAAATCCTTTGTCAGGAAAAAACGAAATTACTTTCCGAACAACCTAATATTTCAGCATGAGAACCTATTATTAAGTTTCAGAGTTTGCATTTTTTTCATAAAAAATGATACATACAAACCTTCTACCTCTCCTTTTCGAATCCTGGAAAAATGTTTCATTCGATTTTCACTCTTTCAGACGTAGTTTATATCAACTCGGAAAAATCTATACTTACAGTTGTGTGGCTCAAAAACCCGAACTTACTGGGAATGTTTGGACCTTGCTATTGAGTGTTTCTTTCTCCCATACAAAATGCTTTTGATTCCCACTTTTTCTTGGCCAGGTCCATATTTCAGTTGAAGCAAAGTGAATCTGTCTTGGCAGAGAGCATTGTCCTTTTCAAATTCTTGGAAAAGTCGTTTGTCAAGTATATCATGAAGTTGACACACATAGGTTATTTCTAAAAATCTTTCAACGATCGCAATTTCTTTCTTTCAATGTGGTTGTTGGAATGGATGTTTGTGTTCCCAAACAGTTTCTATGATAGAACAAATCACGAATGGGTTTTATCATGAATCATAAACAATTTTTACTTTACTTGATATTTTCCAATAAATTTTTTTGAGCATGGAGATTTCATTGATTCAGAAGTAATTATATATCTCCTTTACACTTAATTGAAAAATTATATGGACTTAACTTTTCAGTAAAACATACAATAAGATGAAAGGAAAGTTAATATAAATGTAAAAAGTTAATTTTAAAAATTGAAAGAAAACTCCAAGCTAATTTTTCAAAAATGCAACTATAGTATTTTATGACTGCTTTATTTGAATTTTATGACTGCTTCATTTGAACTTTATTTATACTTACACTTCATAAAGTCTTATTCCTTTTTTTCGTATAAATTGTAAGTGATTTAATTGCTTAAAATGCCATCAATTTATTTGCAATTCCATTAATTTGTTGTTCAAATTCCACATACCCACACAATTATTGGTTTAAAAATAATTTTTTATAAATTGAAAATTAATTATTTGGTTTTATTTTAATTACAATTAATTACATACTTGCCTGAAAGGTAAAACTGTTTTGTTTTAAAAAACCGACTAAGATACACATATTATTTGGACATACTTTTTTATGAAATACAATATTGTCATTTTTGTCAATAATTGTTATTATAAATTTTTAAAAAAATGTTTAACACATAGAATATTTTACGTACAACCAAAGCCAAAATTTTCAATTTTCTAAAAATATGTTGATCGATTATAAAATTTTTAGATTGAAAGTGGTAATATTTATTCTGTTTATTAGAAATGGAAAAAAGAAATGAATACATTCAATGGAAAAATAAATAATAATTTCAGTTTCTGAAATTTTCAGGATGATGTGTAAAATTGAACTATACATTTGGATTAAATGGAGGAAATGAATTTTCAATCACATGCTTCAGAAAGATTATTGTACGTAACTTTGCTTAAAGAACGTTAAAAAAAAGTTCAATTTTGAAAAAAAATTTAGAATTCATTGAAATATTTTCAAAAACTTTTTCCTTTACAAACAAGCGTTAAAGGAAATATAAATCATGCCACAATTACAGAAATATGGAAATGATGTTCTTATCATTAAGTAGTAAAAAAATCAGAAAGGGGAAAAAATTTTAAAATGGTTTCTGATGTCATTACAGCGAAAAGCAAACCAAGCCTGATTTGAATGCGACAATGCAAAATAAAAGTTCGCTTCCGCTAATGACCTAAGTTTATATTTCATGAAAAACTACATAAATAAATAAATACAACTTGGTGCCGAATAGAGCTGTCTGAAATAAATGATAACCACTGTCAGTGAAAGTTTTTCTGAAAACATATTTCTTTCAGAATATAATTTTTCGGAATCTAAAGAAAATAATTATTTGAATTGTCATACGACTGATAGGAATTGAAAATATATATCAAGAACCAAAAGTAAAATACTAAAACGTCTACAAAAGGCGTAATGTTATTTAGCTGAGAGATATAAGATTTTCTCGAACTTTTATTTAAAAAAAATAATAAATTTTTCAGATAGTTTATACCTGTAAAATGGGGAAAGATGAAAAATTGGAACATGCATCTATTACTATTTTACTTAAATCAATACCATTAATCTGTAATCAAAATTGATTAGATAAATTATTATTTATATAATCTATATTGGTTAAATAAATTATGTTCAAATAAATGATGATTTTATCATCATGAAAGCCAATTTGAAATAATTTAAGTTGTTATAAAAACACAACTTGGGGTCGAACAATAGCTGTCTGAAAGTAGATAAATAAGTTCGTGAAAGCATTTCTGAAAATATACTTATTTTAGAATATAATTTTTTGAAAGATGAGGCAGGATAATCCATTTAATTTCCATTTCACCGATAGAAAGTGGAAATATATATCAGGAAAAAAATGTAAAAGGCCAAATTGTCCTTTTTTTTTCCTGAAAGAAGTTGTTTTCTAAATCTTTCCTAAGAAATTAGTAAATGTCCTTGGAATTCCTCTTTTTATCTGTAAAATGATCAGAGATGAAATACTATAAAATGTTTCTATGAGTACTTTTATAAATGAGTCTTATTAATGAGTTTTATTTATCTAATAAACTGCAAATACAAATATTGTATACTGTTTCACGACAGATTCCGAGTAAACCACATTTGAACGATTTCATCTCATTAAGGAGTGAGACGCGGAAATATGCGTGCATTTAAGGTACACACCTTTGAGCTTGGATTTCTCCGATTAGATACTTTTTAAATCACTTTTTTTCACGTGTATGTGAATGTTGTGTCGTTTCCGATCTATTTTATTTTGACTCAAAATTTCATGCCAATATGGCTAGTTCAAAAGGGAAAAAAAGCTTTTAGGAATAGTACGAAGAAAATTTTAGTAATTATTTCTTGTAATTTATAATATCATTATTTAAAAATAATGATATTCTCACGTAGAAAAAATAATTGACAATGTTTTTTAATATCAAATTATATAAAAATAATATTTTTAATGCTTTTAAAAGGCTTCATATTTACAGTAATTTCTTAAATGAAAATAAATGTTTCAAATAGAATAAACTCTACATAATCCGTTGTTGTTAGTCTTGATATATAGTTAAAAAATTCAATAAAAATCATTTTAATATGAATAGGATCATTATTATTTTGTTAAAATATAATTGCAAAATTTTAAGTACGGAAATTTTTCATTTATTTTTCATAATTTAATTCTTATGCCTCTTACAGTTAATAGAAATATCTCTGTAATATTTTAGTGTGCATTAGTATATTTTCCTTCTGTATTACCAATTATCTGTAAGGTTTGCGTCTCATAAAACTGCTAGCCTCCATTGTTAAATGTAAGCATCTCCTTCTCTCTTCTTTCCTTCCATCCCTATTTTGACAAAATAATCTATTATAACACAAACGCAATAGCGTGGAGAGTCTTATAATCCGTTGCCGTGCAGTAAGTAAGATTTAATTTTTTAAGGTAATAAAGATGAATGAAGCAAGCCTGAAGCATTCTTTTGCTCCGGTGTTGCGAAGAAACTCATTCATGAACTGTACGCGCATATATATATATATATATATATATGGTCCTCTCTTCCGGCCAATCATGTTCAGCAAAGGGCCATTTCCAAAGGTGTCTGTTTGTCATCGGAAGGTAACTAAGGCACGCCGAAAAGTCTGGAACATGGGGTCCGCTTCCAAAAGGAAAATCGGCATACAGATGTCTGGATGTTCCATTGTCTTTGAAAGAGCTACCATTGTCTTCTGGACGAAGAATTTCCACGTGTGTTCTTTTAGCTACAGATGTCCCTGGTCCCGAAAGGAGAACATCTGCAACATCTGGTTATCTAAAAGTGTCGAGAAAACACAAAGGCAACACAGCTGGCTGAAATATTTTATCATTAAAGGGGGACGGAGATTGTTACAATATATATAAAATGTCATGGACTAATTTTTCTAATATTCTATTTATTTCAAGTTTCAATAAACTTCTTCTTAAGAAAAATAATTTTCTGTTCTTATGATAAAAAAATGCTACGAAATAAGGATACGCAAAAATGTTTTTGTTTACCAAATGATGTGGAAATTTGTCTAATATTGGATTCGTTGATGATGATCTATGTCCGCGTTAATACGTAAAGGGGATGCAACAGCTTCTGAGGATAAAGACCTCTGAGGGAAGACGTTTGAAAACTAACATATGAAGTTAACACTCATATATTCACTTGCTCAATCCTTTTCAACAGAGTGACGCTTTCATACACCTCACAGAAAAGATACAGAATGAATAATAAACATTCCAGAACCAAAACTGAAATCCGGGACACCTATGTTGAAGACACACTCCCCTTATGCCAGGACGCCAACTCTAATATACTCTTTCATTTCAAATATATAGAGAAGCTGTTTTTCAATAGTAACAATGGATTACTGTACACAGGTTTCAAGTGCATTAAAAAACCTCAGACATGCAAATCAGCATCAACTCTGACTGATAAATAATAAGAAAATATTTAAAATGTTAGCATCATAAATTACATACTGTTTTAATAATAAAGATTAATGACATATGAGACATACTTTTTTAGTAATAAAGATGAATATATATACATATGAGGATGAATACTTTGTGTTTTTAATAAATCTATAATTTTAGCAATTTTTATAAAATTAGGTCGATAAAAAGAAAGTCACCGCTAATTCTTATAATCAAAACGTGATTAGCAATATTTTGAAAAAAAAAACTTTGATGTTTATAAACTGTATCAGTTGAAATTATCTAACAAAGTATTTCTACAGTATACCAAAACTTAATAATTTCCTTTTTTTAATGATATTAAATTCATTTTGTATCAGGTATCCCTTTCCTGTTCTGACAGCTATCAAAGTTTGATTTGAAACCGATCTTTTCTAGTTAAGATAAAACCAAAATTAATTTCGTTACTCCATTAAATTATTCAATTACTTTTTCCAGTGCAGTAATTAAGAGAAAAAATGGCATTCTTTAGACATTAATTCTGAAAAAAGTTTTGAAATAAGCTTGTATTTAATATGAAGTACTAATTATCTTTAATATAGGGAATTATTTATAATAAATTAAATAATTTCACTGAAGTCTTAATTTTCAATGTTACAAAATAACTAGGTAAAATTCCTAATGATAATAATCCGTTTTAATAAATTAATCATTAGAAATGACAATATTCAGAACTTAAAAACGTTCCCTAAAGAAGACTAATTTTAAAAGTAGACATTAATATTAAAGATACATCCTTGAGTTCTAAAGATAATGACATTTTTTTTGAGACATTTTAATAATATATTGAGATACTTTTTTTGTAATGTTGAACATTTATTATAAATATACCAAGAAATAAGAAAATCATTGCTATGAGAAATGGTTACCTAACTTAAAATTTATTAATCTCCCAAATTTCCTAAATTTCCTTTAAACAATTCGTTTAGTGTAGTCTTTAGAAAATAAAAATTTCAATAATTATCATTTAAAATTTTCAATAATTTTTCTTTGAAATATTTTGAGTGATTTATAATGAAAATTATTTAAAAGGAAATATTATTTCATTACTTATACCCAACAAGTAGTATATACATGTAAAAATGTTTTTCCCTCTGAAACTCTTGTTCCATTTATAATGAAATTTATTTAAATGGAAATATTAGTTTTTAGTGCCTAAACCCAACGGGTAGTGCATATATGTTTAATAGGTATTCTTTTCTTTAGCCGATATATCCTCTTTAGCAGGATTTTCTAATCAAGTAACTTCGGACAGTCTTAAGTGGAGAGCACTTAAAGGACCACACTAGGATATCCGAGACAATGAGACTTCCGAAGTAAAAGGAAAGTGCAGAGAAAAAACGTTCCCTTTCAATTTGTCCCCGAGAAAAGTATCGCTACATCTTCCTTAAACCACAGAACTGAGTTTTGTCGTCATTGCATCTTCAGATTTCGGCATTTCTTTGTTTCTTTACACTTTGTTAATACACTGTATTAAATGTAACGTATTGTAATAAAAGTGTGCGTTTCTTATTATTTTAGTGGTAACTTTCAATTAATAATTAAATGTACTGTTATTAAATAATAAATGTGTTATTTTTGCAAAATAATATTCTGTAATTATTTTAAAAGTTGTTAGGGAAAAGAATTATTTGTACCTTTATAAATGAGTCATTCTATTGGAAACATTTTTTTTTCGTTATAATAATGCTAAATGATTTATTTCCTAACAACATTCATTGAAATGAAATGTTTATTTATAGATAAAATATTATGCTTAAATAATAAACTTAAAAATGTTTTACACGTCCTGATGTACAGGTACTTAAGACCATCACGTCAATAACGTTAAGATTCATTTTAGAATTCTTTCATAAATGTACGAAGAGGTGTATTCGGAAAGTAAGATAAATTTTGAATAAAAAGTAGAAACACTGAACTAAACATATTGCTTTACTAGTCAATTTTATTAGTACATGAATGTCCATACCTTAAGCATTTTTTCTACAAAGTTTCTGCTAATGTTCAAAAACTTTTTATAGCTGCTTACAAACCTTTTTACATTTAATTCTCAGAAACTTCCCTCCCTTCTATCGGGAATACACCTTGGGATAACCCAACCTATGTGGTCTGTACGTGAAATTTGCAGAAATTCGTCTTAATCATCGTTACTGTGAAACATCTATTTCTCACGAATTTTTTCTTCAACTTTTTTTACCAAATCATCACTGACAACAGAAGGTCGACCACTCTGATTCTTATCATGAATATTTGTTTGACTTTTGTTAAACATTACAGCCTACTTTTTTACCATTTCATAATTCAATGTGTTTTTATCATAAGCATTATTAATTTTCCAATAGATTTTGACCGTTTTCACTTACCTTGCGTTAAAAAATCGAATTACAGCACTAATTACACAGTCGACAGGATCAGTAGTTGAATTAAACGTTTTAAATGTACGCAAAAACAAACTGGAAACGCAACGTAGAGCAACCAAAAGGACAAAAAGTTTAAAGCCAGTCAGCAAGAATTATTATTGCGCATGCGCGGAAAAGCAGACAATAACGTTGCAGTGCAGGTAAAATGAAATAGTACCTACTTTTCGAATACGTCTAGAATATATTTGGGAAAATAAAAATTCACAATGTATATATGCATCATAAATATATGTCTCTTTTTAGAGAAATTTAATCCAATGACCTAGATATAGTGTCAACTGTTTTTTGGAGGGGATTGTTTTTCAACTTTTAAAATTTATATAAGTTCCTTTTTCATCCTAATTTGCCTTTAGAAGTAATAAAATTAATTATTTTAGTTTCCAACTGAATAAAGGAAATCCATTTGCGAATTTCAAATAAATCGAACGGTGTGTGAACTAATGGTAATCATAACAAAAAACATAGTGAATGTATATAATTAATAGCATACTTTTCAAAACATTGTTACATAATTTAAGCTCACAGATTATTGAAAATAAGTTATTTTACATGAATAATTGTGAAGGAATTTCTGCGAATTTGCCTGTCTTACTGCATTTTATGAAACAGATGCTTAATTTTTGCAGACAACATTTTCACGCAACGCTATTACAACTGAAGTAAAAAAAAAATTGGTTTCGTTATTTATAGTCCTCAGGCGGATGCAATGTACCAGGACTATTAAGTTAGAAACCTGACAAAAGCGAACAGTTTCAAATACTATGTGTCAAAATTCACATGAATAAAGATTTAGCGACTGAAGCGATCATACAGTTAGAGAGAAATTGGCTTAATTGTTAAACGATCACACTGCGGCTTTTCCTATCTTGCATTATTAGTTTTAAATAGATGCAATATGTTCTGTATACTTGAAAAAAATTCTTGCAATTCCAACTAAGTAGAGAAACAGGCTTCTAGGGTAATTAAGAGTCACATTATAAAAATGTCTACAGAAGGTTTCTGTTCCGTTTGATATCATGATGAGAAATTATCAGCTTAGTTTTTAAAGTGTCTGCGCACACCCACCTTCCTGCACATAGGAGGAATTAATTTTGTTTCAGCTTTTGCAGACATATTTAGTAGCCTTAATTAAGAGTCAAGTTTTGAATTCGGATATATTAAAAAGAGAATTTTATTTTATAATCACGGGGTAATAATGATTTTTGTGCCGATAATTGGATCACATTTCAAAGTTAATAGGAAAAAATATTAAACTCGTTTCTGCAGACTGCAGCTATATAGCCGCAAATGATTGATGATAATGCATTGATGTTTTCTATATATTTTTTTCTTTTGTTTTTAAGAACCATATCTTCTTGGCATTGATAAATAACTCATAATTTGTAAATAATTTTGGAATTTTTTCTTCTTTTCTCTCTCTCTATATATATGTAAAGAGAAAGAGTTCAATTGTTTTTTCATTCACTTGCACTTTATACTGTTCGTACTTCACCAAAAAAAACGTATATAATATAAATATATATATATATATTTATCGACTATGGCAAAGAGGTGAATTAAAATTGCAAAAAAATACTGAATCTGAACTGGCTCTCAATCGTGGTCGAACCAACTCCCGGAAAAAGTATTCAAAAATTATCGGAACAAAGTTGAAATCAATACTTTTATTTTTGTGCAATAATCATAATTAGACATTTAATTTTTTCCTTATATGTTTTTTTTTCTGTACAGACAATTTCATCATTACCATTATAAAATATTCATGTTAAGCAACATGCATTGTTTGAAAAAATCATCAAATACTTTTCGGAGCAAAGTTGAAATCAATAATCTTATTTTTGAGCAATAATCATAACTAGACATTTAACTTTTTTCATTATATGTTTTTTTCTAAACAGACAATTTCATTATTACTATTAAAAAATATTCCTTTTAAACAACATGCATTTTCTGAAAAAATTATCAAATACTTTTCAAGCTGAATAAAAAATAACAGAAATCTATTAACAAAATTATGTAATCCATAATGAAAATTTGCCTATAAAAATGAAACAAAAATGAGATTAATTCTTACATTAATGCATATAAAATTGATTCAGATATGATCTGATAATATATATGAAATGGAAAAGCTTTTTTGTCAGATCCAAATAACTATTTTAAGAGCAAATATTTTTTCCGCCTATTAGGAACTGTCTGAACAGAGCATAACGAAAACTTCGCTTCCTTTCCAAACTTTCTGAGGAGAAAATAAAAAAAACACATTGAAAATGCTAGCAAATGCAAAACAGATCACATTTAAAAAAATGACGAACAATGCTGGGAGAACTTTTAAAAGGCGTGTTACATCGAAAATCGAAATACATCTGAGAGTGGTAGGCTGTGTTTCCTGATGTTTTCAGATGGAAATTCAGGAAATGAGTGCATTTGTAGATGACGTTTTGCTTTTAAGGCTGGTCGTCGCTCCATTTTGCGGAAAGCTTTTATTCGACTTTCCTTCGAGCCTTAATGTTGGTAAATAAATCCAAGATGTATTTCGTTATTGGTTTTATTCATCAGCGTATGGTGCTTTGGATTACATATCATTTAAACTAATGACTCGAATATGAAGACAAGATGTCGCTTTTCCGATTGATTCAAAGGATGAATTTGAAAATAAAAATGTACTGTTGTTATACTGAAAGAGTTTTGATATTAAAAATGAAAATTAAATGGGTAAGAGATTATAAGAGAGGCTTTATATAATGTTTTTCTGTCTGTCAACTTCGGGATTCCGAATTTTCTGAAAGAGAAATATTTTCTTAATGACCAAAGACATTTCAGTTTGTCATCATTTTTATTTCAATATTCAAAATCATGAAATACACATATAATGACTAATGCGCGAACAAAAAGATATTCTTTTTGATTAATAACACATCAATTGATCATTTTTATCATTTTCATTAGTTTAAGAAAATTACATTTAATAATTGCATAAATTATACTATTGCATGGTTTATAAAACATATTAATTGAAGTGATATTTTAAGCTCTGATAACAACATAGTATTACTAATTATGATGATTACAAGAGATTGATTTTATGATTTTTGCCTTAGATTTCATTTATCATAGAAAAACATGTGATAAATATAACAATTTATGGCAACAATAAAATCCTTTCGCCTTATTAAATATCGATTAAAAATATTTCGATTATGTTAAAATTAATTAAATTGCATTATAATGATTGCAAAAAAAAAATACAATAAAATTGTTCATGCCATTCGACTTTTAGAAAGAGTGTTATGCTTTAACAATGTCATGATGTTACTTATTGATCTATTCAAAACTTTGTTTGAAATAATGGCATCTATGGTTAGCTTAGATGCATTTTAAAAAATATATGTTCGTATTTGTATTGCTTTATTTGCTGGTTGATTATCCAGTATGGCAACATACGAATAAGGAAGGCTGAGGAATAGAAGAATTGGAAGAAAATCGAGGCACCAAAACTTTACAACTAAATTTGAAAAGAAAAAACATTTTTTTTGAAAATTTTAGATTTAAAAGGGGTGATTAGCAAAACTAAGTTATATCATGCAATGCTGTAAAATTAATATAATCTTTGCATGTTCAAAATAAATTTGCAAAAGAAGTGGACCTTTATATATACACTGAAGTGACAAAAATCAAAGCAAATATACAGATGGCAGTAGTATCGCAGCGAAAAAGTATATATGCGCAGTTCGTTTTCCAGAGCTTTCATTTGTGTTCAAGTTATTCATGTGAACAAGTTTTTCGTGATTTATGGCGGCACGACGAGAATTAACAGACTTTGAACGTGGAATGTTAGTTGGAGCTAGACGCATGGGTCATTCCATTGCGGATATCGTTAGTGAATTCAACATTCCGAGATCCACTGTATCAAGAGTGTGCCGAGAGTATGAAATTTCAGGCATCACATCCCATCATTGACAGCGCAGTGGGCGACCACCTGCACTTAACGACCGAGACCTCCGACGTCTGTGTAGAATGGTCAATGTTAATAGACACGCAACACTTCGTCAAATAACTGCAGGAATCAATGTGGGACGTACGAGGGACGTGTCCGATAGGACTGTGCGGCGAAATTTGTCTTCCTTGGGCTATGACAACAGAATACCGAGTCGAGTGCCTTTACTGACAGCACGACATCGCCTGCAGTGACTCTCCTGGGCTCGTGAGCATATCGACTGGTCCCTAGACCAGTGGAAAACCGTGGCGTCGTCAGATGAGTCACGATTTCAGTTGTTACGAGCTGATGGTAGAGTTCGAGTGTGGCGCAGACCCCACGAAGCCATGGACCCAAACTGTCAGCAAAGCACTGTTCAAGCTGGTGGCGGCTGCATAATAGTGTGGGCTGTTTTTACTTGGCATGGACTCGGTCCTCTGGTGCAACTGAACCGATCATTGACTGGAAATGGTTATGTTCAGCTGCTTGCAGATCACTTGCAGCCATTCATGGACTTCACGTACCCACACAACGATGGGATTTTTATGGATGACAATGCGCCATGTCACCGGGCCAGAACTGTTCGCGATTGGTTTGAAGAACATTCCGGACAATTCCAGCGCATGATCTGGCCACCTAGATTGCTCGATATGAATCCCATCGAGCATTTATGGGACATCATCGAAAGGTCCGTTCGTGCCCAAACTCCTGCAGCATCGACACTTTCACAATTATTTAAGTCTATACAGACAGCATGGCTCAATATTCCTGCAGAGGACTTCCAACGACTTGTGGACTCCATGACACTTCGAGTTGTTGCTCTTCGTCGGGCAAGAGGAGGACCGACACGATATTAACAGTCATCCCATGACTTTTGTCACTTCAGTGTATGTATATATATATATATATATATATATATATGTCAAGTTCTCTTGATTGATTAATTTCATAGTTATTAAAGTTCTTATATGATCAATTTCAAATAGATTTTTAGGAATATATAAATAATACATTGTCAGTTTTAAATTTAGTTCTTTATTTCATAATTTAAACATGCATTAGAAACTAAAAATGCTGATTTTCAAGAAAGTATTTTGGTCTTTAATCAAATATTAAAACCCTTCAATTGTTCTCTCATAGCTATCTAGTTTAAAATGAACCTTTTTAAAAAAAAAAACACTTTTTCAATCTGAAACAATTTCATTTTTCCCTCATAAGAGTTACGCTTTATTGTTTAAAAAATTCAAAGTCATTCACTTTTTTTTATTTCTATATAATTACATGCCATACTACATTTAAATTCACACAAGTGGATTAAGTTCCTTCAATAAGTTTTTTAAAGCTCAGGAGTAAAAAGGAGCCTAGCAGAAATTTATAACATTTTATAATATGCTTCTAAATTCTTTAAAAAAATTTTCTGAATATTTAAGAGTTTTTCTCTTCTAATATCCTTAAGGAAATTCCGAAATATTTGTGAGAAAATTCATTACAGTAGGAAAATATGCAAAATATTTCTTAATTAAATTATTTCCTATATTAAGTTAAGGCAAAAACGATTTAAAATTATTCAGGCTGTACATTTTCAAATATTCGAATGGAAATTATCTGAATTATACGAATTATGTGTTTGTATTAAATACTTTATATATAACTTATTTTTTCAAAATAAACTAACTATTTTCTACAATAAGTTTGGAGTTACATGAATATTAAATATTGTAATATGTGACTTATTTTCGAATGCATCATCAAGTATTCTTAATATAACTGTATAAAATCCTGCAATAAGGAATATTGAACAACATAAATTTATAAAACAAAAATTAAATTTAAACGTTTTCAAAGTAGGCCTTAGATTTTCTAATAACGAGTAGAAAAAATATTTCAATAGTTTTTTAATAAAAAGAAATAAAAATGGTAATTTTTGAAGAATTACTAATGAAACTGTATTTTTTGAAAGCATATTTTCAAAAAGTGCTATTGTATTGTTAGTTTACGATGAGTTCCTTTTAAAATATATCTTTATTGAAGACGAATGCTACAAAAAATTTTTGAATTTGCTTTTGGGAAGTATTAAAGTAATAGTAAACAGTTGCTCAGTGCAAAAGGCAAGAAACATTTTGAAGCCTTTGTTGACTGAATACTGAAAATTGACTTTTGTGAATTCTGAAAACTGTCCCAGTGCGTAAATCATTTTCGATGAAAAGAAAGAAAAAAAAAGAATTCGGGCATAAATTAGGAATAATAATAAAATTTTTCATTTTTCTTTCAAACTTTTAGTTTTTAATCATTTTTCCTTTGGCTGATTTCAAAGGACCTGATCATGAAACGATCCACCTTTTTTCAAAAATACCCAGAAAATTTAAAATAGTGTGTGTGTTCGTGTGTGTGTGTGTTCGTGTTCACATTCTTCCAGAAAAATGTTTCGTAATGATGAAAATTAGGATTTGAAATTTATATTTTTTTAACCAATTTCAAAATAAGCTCTTTTTTAATTTCAATAATTAATTAATTTTAAGTGAACTGCTATGTCATTCAATAAGAAAAATTATGCCAAATTCCGGTATGTCTTTTTTCAGTTTTTCTTCAATGAATTTTGAAAAAAATGCCCCACTAGTAGGGTTTATATACCATCTCAAGAATAAATATTTATCATTTTAACTATATCTATATAATAGCTGCATAGTAATTTTTCTTTGTAACATTTTCCCTTGCTTTATTTTTAATTAAATTTGTAATAATGTCTTACATTAAATTATTATTTATATTAAATTATGAATTTGTAATAAACTATCGGATTTTTTCCCTTCTGATAGCTTTTTATAAATATCACTTTCCTTCGTCAAAAAAAAAAGAATTATTAAACTGATTTTATACTTCCGTTTCTGATAGTCCTCTAATGCCATTAGTGTAATTGCATTTGCCTCATTTCATTGGACTTTTAATTTTTAAATGGTCATTACGGATTCTCGATCTCATTCAATAAAAGTCTCTTTTTTACCGAAGTTTGAGTGCCTAGACAATATCAGCATGAATTTTCACCATGAAATTTTATCTCATATATTCTAAATAAAAGTGTCCTCCCCCCTGTAGAATTTTGATCCTTAATAGCACCATGTATAATCAGAAGTTAATTTTTAAGTGTATGAAAGTGTGTTTTCCTTTGTAACGTCCCCCTTTCCCATTTCTGATATTTGCCATTTCTATCCATCTGTGCCACCACGGTTAAAAACCTCAATTATGAAATGCATCCACTTTGCCAGATGGCTGATCTTCTTCATCCGAGTGGTCATCGCATCTGGTCATTAGCGATGCCCAGCTGAAGAACCACACATGAATTTTCATCGCTTAAGAGAAATGTATAGCATCTTAAAGGGGAAGGAGTGTCAAACCAAATAAATGCTAAATTTTTCCCATGGTGAAGTGACTATAATTAACTAGAGTTCCAGAATGATTAGTAACGAGGACACGTCATTAAAGGATTACCACGATCGACTGGTGGGGACATTTTGCTGAACAACTATTGGGCGATAGAGATCTCAAGTGCACCAGTGTGAAATGAGAGGTAGAGATTAAAGAATAAAATGAAATGTGTGTTTTTTAAAGGAAGAGAAACGCCTTGAGTAGAGGAGTGCTGAATGACGCTCGACTGGTTGAAATTCGGTTGATACCTATAGCTCCCCCTGGAGTGTTTTTGTTATGTAACGCACTCTTACAAGCCTGGTGACAGCTGTCAGCGATCTAAGCCTAAATTAGCTTTCCTAAGCTGTTTTTTTCGGTACCTCCAACTAGGGTCGAGTGTACGATATAGCTACTTCATCCCTTACATTCGCTTTCACAACCCCTTTTTACAGGAGGGCACATTCCCACTACTCACAGATAGCATACAGAATAAGAACCATGTTCGAACCGGAACTCGACCCCGGGATGCTCAGATGTAGCCGCATTAACTAATAACCTGTTAGTTTCTTGTGGTGTTATATCTTCGAATTGATGAAGACTCTATTTCACGATAAACCTTCATCCTTCGACTGTTGTGTAAAAATCATCAACTTCCAAATGGCATAAATATTAAATATTTTAACAGAGATTAGAACAAGTTGTTCTTATGTACATATATGGTTGTAAATAAACGTATTGTCTGAAAGTTTGCTCTCTTATTTGATCGGTCAGGATCGAGACATTATATAATGATAAGATAAGATCAAGACCCCGTATAGTACAGAAAGCCAAAGATGGATTTTAGAGAACTTCTTTCAACTAATTGAAACCAAATTTTGACACAGAGCAACAATTTTAGATTCTGTGTTTTTAAGCTATCACACTTACATACATACCGAAAATTGTTTAAGGAATTTGATTCAAAATTTGATACAGATCTATATTTTGGTCGCTAAAATATTATTTTTTCTTTTTATCTTTCCGCGTTTGATAAAAGAATTCTTGCTAAGCTTCGGCCTTTGAGTTTTTGACGTGTCAAGCTTACATGCGAGTGGAAATATATACCAGTAGATGGCTAATCCTTTAAAGGGTTTGATACAAAATTTAATGCATATCTACATTTTAGATGCTGAATTCCACATAAAATTTTATACATATAGCGTACTGTTATCTTTATAACAATATCTTAACTGCTTACTACTGTCTTAATACTACAAATTTCTATTTTCTGAGTTGTCGGGTTTCTTTAATATTGTTTTCACGTATACAAAAATATAGACCAGCAGATACTTTGGAGGATTTGGGAAGATTTCCATTTTAGATGGTTAACTCTGCATCAAAATTTTTTCATCAAGATTACAACATTTTCTAATTATCGTATTCATTTGTTCTTACATACCTAAACAAAATATCTTTTGGTTTTGGATTTCTTTGAAAATTTGATAGAAATCTGAAAAATTAAAAATTAAAAAACCATAAAATTCCTCCTTTAAACTCAAAGAAATTTGAAGAAATGTTATGAAAACAATAAAATTCTTGAGATTTTCAGATTATATTAGTCTGTAACACTAAAATGAGGAAATTCGTGCATCGAGTTACGATAAAAAATTATAATACCGATATATTATATATTGACAGCGTAGGAAGAAAATGAAATGAAATCTTATTTTCTAATCCGGTCTTAGACTTGTAATAGATTGGTAAAAGTAGGAAAAAAAAAGTGAAAAGTTTATGCGTAGGTGGGAGTTTAAGACGACGTAGAGGAGGGTAAACGAAGTTTAACGAAAGACACTGCAGCTAAAACTATTTATTAGGTTTATAATCCTATAAATAGAATTGAGATATTTTCAACGTTAAAAAAGTATCGTATATTAGCTATGATTATGCATGCGAAGTTTATCTGTTTAAAAGAATTTCGAACTATCAAACAAATAATTAAATTCTTTATTGATGTGTTTTATAATACTCAACCTTTTATTGGTTAAATTTCTAATGAATTTAAGGTAATGCAAAGCATACATATTTTATTCTATATTGTATATAACTTGGCAGATTATTTTTTAATATAAGTTTGTAATCAATCGTAATAAAATATATAATATAATATTTTAGGATTCAGTTTATAGGAATATCGTTATTGGCTTAGAAAAAATATGTAGAATGATAAATATAGATAATAAGAATATTCTCAAACCCTAACACGTATTTATGAGTTGCCAAATATGTGCTTTATAGGAAACATTATTAAAATACAATACAAACATTATTAAATTATTTTGTGTTCCACCAATCTACTTATACCTGATCAAATCCAAGGATTTCAGATACAACATATAATTTGTTAAAAATATTAAAATGAAGATTTTCTTTAGAAATTTTGTTATTTTTTAGTAAATACATATTTATTTGCAACAGAATTTAATATGTTTTATTTTCGCTGCTATGTTTTCATCAAAATTATAAGATTAAACATAACATCATACGGATATACAAATATGGTTTAAATATAACTTTTGTGTAAACAATTTCAATTAATTCTTTTTGAGTTAAAGTTTGATAAGCCATTCCAAACTATACTTAATATATTTTTTGCGCATAAAGAATAAATACTGATAATTTAAGGAAATTAATTTAAATTCGTTTCCATCTTTACATTTTGGTATCATAAATTTTACATTATACAGGAATTTAAATATGGATACATAAAATTATACATTAATTCCATAGTGAAAGATTATGCGAAAAAAATATACAATTAACTATCGGAATGTATTAGAGCAATCGTTTTTTTACATAACTCATGAGAGAAGTCATCTGCTAATTATCGCTAATTATTATACTTTTATTATATAATTGAATCCTATATACAATTATTCTCATCAACTATCATGTATTTATTTTAAAATAGTGTCCTTCACAACTTTATTCTTGACAAATATTATATTTTTTATAACTTTATTCAATGAACTGATACTATTTTAGTCAACTATTATACTCTTATTTTGTAATTGTATTCTATACACTGATAATATTGCAACTAAACTTTTATATTTTTATTTTTTTAGTTATATCCCATACGCTGATATTATTTTCAATAAATGCTATGATTTATAACTTTATCCTAAACACTGATACTACCCTCGTTAATTATCTCATTTTTATTAATTATATCCCATACTCTGAGACTATTCTAACTTTATTTTTTATTTTATACCTGCGCCCCATATACTGATAGTATTCTAAACTATGTAACTATTATGTTTATCTTTTATAATTCTGTTTATATATATATATATATATATATATATATATATATATATATATAATATTGCTTTTTATGCTTTTCATGCTTTTTTAGAAAGAAAAAAAAATGTAACCACCTTCTCTTTTTCATTCCTTCGATTGTAAGAATTTTTATTAACAGAGCTTAGTATATAGCAAAAATCTTCCTTCTTGCAATTTCGGCCCACATATAGTTCAAAAAATTTAACAACGTACGATGTTTCATAAAAACGAAAACTTTCTGCCACTATTTTCAACCATCAAGAAGAAATAACGAGACTTTCAGGCGAGTAGAAAATTTTCTTTATTAGTAGATGACAAACTTCTTTCTAAAGTCATCTTCTTTTCCTGAACGAGGATTGAAAAATATGATTACGTTTAGAAGCACTATTACGTAGGGCGCATCGCCACTGAGAAATGAACAGAGACAGCTGCCCCATAAAAAATAACAGATGGTCAAAATAAATATAAGGCATTTCTTTAGTACAGCTCCCTATATTCCGACCATTCTGCGATGGCTTCCTCGGTCTCCTCCTCTATCCCCACACAGTTCTCCCAAGGAAAGGCAGTGGATCCAAAAGAAGTGGAGAAAAAACTGAACCAGTACAGGCTTTTGGAAATTTCATCCCTATCACGTACGACAATCACTGTTAGGTGAAGTAAAACAGCAGTGGGGAAGGAAGGAAAAAGATAGCGCCCCAAGTTTTCCTAACTTTGGAATTGCATTGTCTACTGAGATATACTTTTGAAGTCTTGAAGACAAGGAAGGTAGGGGCGGAAAAATATAAAAAAGGCGGTAAAGGAAGAGGAATTATTGAAAGAAGAAAATACGCGGAGGGGGGAGGGAGGTGGAATACTACATGTATAAAAAGCTCGTTCGTGCCATGGTTAATTTTTTTGTTTTACTTTTAAAGGAAACATACAAAAAATAATGCCTGCCTTCGACTTCGCATGGCTATGGGGAATAAGAAACATTTTTGCCTAGCCATCCATATACCGCCAGTTCGCCTTTTTTTACGACTTGATGCTATGTGTGTGTGCAATAAAACTCCGTTATGTGCTTTTCGCAAAATCTTAAGAAAGCAGTAGCGCGAGAGGACCTGAAACAATTTTCATATTTTTTTTCGGAATATTGAAGAATTTTGATTATTTCTCTTGCCCATGGTAAAACATTTTTTTGGGTGATATCACTGTAAGATCTTAAAATTCCATACCGTCTTTTCGGAGCTTATGTTATTATTATTATTGCTTTCTTTTTTGCATTTCCTTTTACGGTGCCTTGATAAGTAACTTGGATGTTTTTATAGTGTTAAATAAAACGCTTTTGATCCAATTTCAGACGTTTCTCGGCTGACACTTGCATAACAGGAGAAATGAAACAGCATTTTTGTTTTATCTTTTATTTTGTTACATGCTCTTGTGAAGATTTTAAAAAGCGATCATATCAGGTGAATAATAATAATAAAAAAAGCAGATGCACTATCAGATCAAATATTTGATGAATATTTTATAGATTAAAGAAGAAGAAAAAAGCAGTGGAATGTGAACATAAAATTTACGATTTCTTCTAGATGTTGCTGGAAATTTCAATTTCTCTTCTTTACTTATGAGAATACATAGATTGTTTCTGCTTTATTCATTTTAGAAGCAAGCTTTATATCTGATTAGGCACGAAAATTCAATTTTGGCCAGTATGAAATATTTATTATTAGATTTTACGAAATAGCATTGAATTTGCAAACGTGATATCAGAGAAATATATATCTTTAAAATTGTGCTAGTGCACAATGCAAACTATAAATTAATAATGAAAATATAGTTCTTGAATGTTCGATTAAGAAAATATTTTACCTCTTAAAAATATTTGCCTAATTCCTGGAAGTTTTCATAAAATACTCGTATATAAAAAATAACACATTCCTATATTTCATAAGCTGCATTAATAAGTAGTAATAACAATGTTATACTGAATGTATCCTAGTGAAACTAATATTTTACGTTTGTCCCGATTCTGTTTCATGCCTAAACTTGTGTATATTATTAAATATACTTTCGTAAATGAAATATAAAATTTATTGTATTCAATGTTTTGACATAATTATTAATTAGAATTTTAAAAAATCATTCAAAATTATAAATTTGATTCATAAAAACTTCTGTAATTTATGCTGTTTTATATTATTTTTTCACGTTAGAATCTCCTTTCAGTTGAAAATACATCCAAAAATCCCATTTTAATTTAAAAAATTCGACAGTGCTATTTGAGTGTAAATGTGGAATTGTAAACTCATTTATTTGTTATTACATTCGCATAAAAATTTTTTAGGAATATCTGAAGTTTTTAATATTCGATACATAAATGAGATTTGTATCTGATAGTTTTAAAAGGGTTGGATAAAAATTACTTTGAAATAATTATACCTTCTACAAGTAGAATATGTAAATGACTAAAGTATATAATGAACACTCATGAAATGATAGAAAATGATTTTGTGGAGCATGTAGAATTTTCTTCTTTATTTAATAATTAAAATACTGATTTTTTCTATTTTATAATTGTTGAAGATACTCATTTTTTCCTATTTTGTTAATAATGTTACGGATTTCCTCCATATCCTAAAATCTGTTGGGTTCTTTTTTTACCTGGTATAGTGGGTATGTACGGTGTGAGAAGAGATGAACACAAAATGATCAGTCCTTTGTAGACGACACAACACAGACGTTTATTTACAGGACGAAGTCAAGACTGCACACAGACGACAAATATTTACACCACAACTATGTACAAGAGATAATTTTAAACAGCCGAGACAAGGACACACTACAGATAGTAGTCCACAGACAGAAATTCCGTAGTAACAATGTCAACAGCTCACAAAGCTGTCAGACAGGGTTCAGCAGGACAGGGAATCTTTAAGGGATTCTTTTCTATTCTCAGGTAGGTATCTCCGGAACAGGCTGAAACTATTCTCTGTCTCTTCTTGCCTTCGCTGCCGACTCACTACTTCGCACAACGGGACTACTCCTCAGTTCAGGACAACTCCGTTCCCGACGACGACACAACGGGCTATGACACACGATGAACGCTTCGTCAGAATATGCCACGCAGCAGTCCACCTTTCAGGACTCCTCAGTTCAAGACCTCTCTGTTAGGTCTTCTCCTTTTCAACTGTGCTGCTTCTCGCTTGATACCCAATTGATTCTTCTTTAGCTCTCCTTTCCCTTTTCTCCGCTACTCAGCTTCGACTTGACTCACTTCATTCACTCGACTTCGACGACATGTTTATCGGGGCACCTATCCTCGGTGGAGGATTATCCCCTTAATGACTGAGACTGATAGAGCATAAACGTTTAATATTTTGCCATGAAATAGGAATTAATGAATTTGGATCGTTTGCACGAAGGAAGTTGGTGAAATAATGAATGTGATTGGTTAAGCAGCGTTGAGAGATTGAAGGGCGTGATGCTATTGGGTGTTACACTTGACGGGAGTGAACAGTCGTGATGCCTTGAGGAATCAGGGTAGTTCCGCCCGCAGGCAGGAAAATTAGATTAATAAGAAGTAATATTTTACAGAATTGAATAAAGAGAGGAAAACCAGTTTCAAGAAGGACATTTTTGGGCCTTTTTATTGCTGGGTTTGGATCGTATTTAGGAATTTGATTAATGGCCTCGTTATCAATGTTGTCAAGATTTTTGTAAAAGTTAGTCGAGAGCTTGACGATGAATTCTTTGAGAGAAGGGTAGCCGATCGCTTTATAAATTTCAGTATTGGAGAAATAGCTAGGAGCTTTACAAATGCCTTTAATTATTTGACTTTGCTATTGGCAAATTAGCTTTAGATTACTTTTGGCGGCTTAGCCCCAGACTGGACAAGCATATGTGAGTACTGGATGCAAATAGGCTGTGTGAATAAGTAATTTATTTTCCCTAGTCATTTTGGAGTTCCTTGCTATAAGGGGGTAAAATTTACCCGCGAGATCTCGGAACTTGTTTTTTATGTATAGGAAGTGAGGTTTCCAGGTTAATTTCCTGTCTAAGATAACACCAAGATATTTACAATTCTTAGACCACGGGATATACTTGTTATTGATTTTAAGTTGGGGAAATGAATATTTTCCTGGTGCCTTGTGGAAGATGATTGCTTCAGTTTTGCTAACATTGATTGCAATTTTCCATTTAGAGAACCAAACTTCCAGTTTAGTAAGATGCCTATCAAGAGCAATTTGGATGTAATTAGGATTTTTATTTTTTGCAAGGATAGCAGTGTCATCAGCGAAAATACATAGCATCGTATTAAATTGCTTCGGGATATCGTTTAGGAACAGAGAGAAAAGTACTGGCCCAATTTTAGACCCTTGGGGGACACCTGCAAGAATATTTTTCTCTGATTAGAGCTCATTCTTTCCCCTGACTTTGAGTTTTCTACTAGTTAAATAAGAAAAAATAATTTTAATGAGATAATTTGGAATGTTATACTTAATTAATTTGTAGATTAAGCCAGTTTGCCAGACCCTATCAAAGACTTTTTGAACATCTAAGAAAACGGCAGCAGCTTTTTTCTTGCTATGGAATGCCTTTTCGATGTACTCAGTTACAAGGTATAATTGGTGAGTAGTTGATAAATTTTTTCTAAACCCGAATTGTTCAGGAATGAGGATGTTGTTGTTCTCAAGAAAATTGTTTAGTCTTTTAAGTATAATTTGCTCAGTAAGTTTACTAATTGAGGGGAGGAGGGAGATTTGTCTATAGTTTGTCGGGTCAGTTGGGTCTTTACCGGGTTTATGAATTGGAACTACAGTAGCTGTTTTCCATCTTTGAGGGAAGTAACCAATGATGAGGATTTTATAAATCAGAACAGCAATTTCAAAAATAATATTATTTGGTAAATGCTTGAACATTTTATTATTGATGCCATCATGGCCGGGTGATTTTTTGTTTTTTAATTTTTTGTTAACCATTAAGATTTCACTAGGCAAAGGGAGGTCTTTAATTTCCCTGAAAGTATTCTTATCAAATTTGAATTGGGAAACTGATTCGACAACCAGTGCTTTATTTTCCGTGTCCATGGTTTCATTATTTTGAAACTGTTTCTCGAGGCTTTCAGCGAGACATACAGCTTTGTCCTTGTCAGTAAGAGCAAGAGTGTAAGAACCAGTGACAGGAGGGATATTTTTGAATTTCTTTTTAAAGGGTCGGACTAGATCCCATAGAGTATTATCTTCAGTATTGGCATTAGTAATTTTGTCAATAAAATTGTTTTGCTTAATTTTGTTATTAAGTTTAGCAATTTGTCTATTTAATTTATTTGTTATTCGTTTAAATTCAGGGTCTCTGGTTGATTGGAATTTCTTCCTAGCTAGTTTTCTTTCTCTATTAAGTTTTTTGATTTGAGGGTTGAAGTATGGTTTATTGGTTTCAATGGGTTTAGATGCGGCGATCTTATTTTGAATGATAATATCTTCAAGTTTTTGTACAGCTTCATCAATGCATTTTTCGTTACCCATCCTAATGAATTCGAGGTTTTTAATGGGGGATAGGTTACATTTAAAGAGATCCCAGTTAGTTTTGCTTTTACAATTTTTATCAGGCAGTGTGTATTTTAAAAAGAAGTTAACCATGACCGGGTTGTAGTCAGAGCTAAGCTCTGGGATTGAAATAATTTCTTGGGAATAAAGGAAGTGCTTAACAAGAACTAGATCAATGGTGATTGAAGAATAATAGCCAAATCTAGTGGGAGAAGCCGGTGCTAAGATGTCGATGTTGTTGCCTGCTCTGTTGCAGAAGTTAAAAAGAGAATTGCCTCTTGTATTATTAGCTAGACAGCCCCAATTTATATGATGAGCATTGAAATCTCCTGCGATGACCTGGTTTGGACTGATTTGAATCAGTGTTTCAATATCGAAGGTAAATAATGTGGGGTCTGAGCTGGGTGGAATATAGATTGAAGTGAGTGTGATAGGGTCTTGGTTTTTGAAATTAAGTACAACGATATTTGCTTCAACATACTGAAGGTTGGGAGGAATTAATTCATAATGTGGGATGTGACTTTTAACAAAGATGGCAGTGCCCCCTGCCGCGTTCTAATCAATATTTAAAATTTGTCTGTAACTGTAATAACCAGTATAATTGGCAAGAAAGATTTTCTTTTGTGGTCTCAGATGGGTCTCTTGAATTAAAATAATATCAGGGTTATACTTATTTAAAAACAATCTGAGCTCGTTAACTTTGCTCTTGATCCCATTTGCGTTTCAGTAAATTAAAGAAAGTTTATGTTAAGCGAATTAGCCGACTAAGTTGTTGGCAGGGCTGTCGAAAGCCATCATAAAAAGTTGCATTTTATCTTCCATAGCTGTGGCGTATTTGAGATGTTTCATGGAATTAATGAAATTGGGGTATTCCATAAATATTTTTTTCAGCTCCTTGATAGCTTCAGCAAAGTCTTTAAAGATATTAAAGTCATTTGTGACATTTGGAATTTGAACAGCTTGAGCTGGTTTGTTTATTTTTGTTGCAGCAGTGCTGCGTGGTTCCCTCTGTTGGGGAAGGTTACCGTTAAAGAATTCAGCATTTGTTTGGTTTCTGGTTTCATTGGTTTCCGTGTAGGTATTGTTAAAGGGTTGCTTATAATAATTTTCTCTAAGGTTATTGTTGCTTATTTTAGGGAATAGTTCACATCCCCTGTAGGAAGCAACGTGGTCAGTCTTTTTGCAATTAATGCATGTTGGTTCCTGAATTTTTTCTTTAATGGTGCATTGGTTGGTGAGATGTTGTTCGCTGCATTTCAGACACCTCGGTTTCATTTCACAGCATTCCGCTGTGTGGTGAAATAGGTTACATATGTAACACTGATGAATAGTTTTCCTCCCTCTAAATGGTTCAACAGAAATTTTAAGATAGTTAAGGTATTCCAGGTTGAAAATATCCTGAATATTGTTATTTTTTCTTAACTCGATGAGGAAAAAGGGGAGTGGCCTTTTTGAAATAATTTGGGTAAGTTGAGTGACTTTAATAACAGGAAAATTATAGTCTTCAATTAGCAAATTTTTAATTTCCTCTGTTGGGAGGTCAATAGACAGGCCTTTGATCACAACTTTAAGAGGCCTTTCATCTCTCGGTTTTATGATATAAAAATCAAATCCCTGGGTTTTGCAGAAATTTATTATGGCTCTATGTTGTTCAGCATTATCAGGGTAAATTTTGACATAGCCGCTTGCAAGTTTGTTTTCCGTGGGTCCGTAGACTTTTCTAATTTGGGCCAAATTATTTGTGTATTCTTTAGAATACTTTAGCATTATGGGGGGAGGACATTTTTTGTTATAATGGGTTATCCTAGCTGTTTGTATTTAGGTTAGTGAGGGGGGGAGAATTTGTTCGCTGCCTGTATTTTATTTTTAGGTGAAAAGGGAGTTTCATGGGATGGTTTAGCTTATTTTTTTTCTGGGTGACATTATAAAATTATCTGGCTTGCAATTATTAGCTCTATCACAGTCACAGCATAAGGGAATAAGTTCCAACTCACCAGTGATGGCGCAGGTCTTGTCTAGGAGCTCCTTTTACTGGTCAAAAGTAGTGGTAAACAAAGGGCTTGCTTTGTCGAAGGCATTGTCGTGGTAGTAGGTGAGAGCTCTGGCTAGCCCCTCCTCCTGCATGCTGAAAAACTGTAATTGCTGCTCAAGCATGAGCCTCTTATCGCAATAACATGGTTGACTGTATTCAGCGTCCATTGACGTTTCGTCAGTTTTCAGGCGCTTAGCGCTCTCATCCTCTGAATCGCAACCGTTCATGACAGTGGCTAGCAAGAGAATCGTCTGTAATGTCCCTTCATTTACTCCGCAGCCGCCTGCCTTATATAGTGATGGAAGGCGGGGCTAAACATCTTCTGGACCAATCAGAAGCATTCTGGATGTATTTCGGCTTCTAATGGACAGATCGGGAAAATTCTCGATGTTTCGGGTACTTTCCAATTTGTCGACATAGTCGCAAAATTCGTCGCCAAGCCTTGGACCTCTGACGTCACACCCATTCACTATTCAATACACATTACTGTAAATCTCTCTTCCTTATGGTGACAGTATCAGAGCGGGAAAGCAAAACTACGCTTTCGTAATATTAAGGAAAAATTATGCGAGAATGAAATTTTAATGTTCCTATGAATTTCCTCTGGTTTGCTTTGGTTGGAAAGAAACTTAAGGCACTCATAAGCTCTTAAACATATTACTTCTTTTTAATTTAAAAAATAGAAATTAATTTAATAAAACATTCTAAAAAGTAATATTTTGAGAGTTTGTTTAAAAATTTAAAGTAATATCACAAAAATGATGCCAAACTCTCCTTATGGTGATAAGAGAAGGAGTGTTTTTGTTAAAACATCTGTTAATTGCTTTTCTGTTTATTAAGAAAATAATTTAATAAAATTATTTTCTATAAAAATAAAATATTGATTGTAGTCTAATAAAACAACTAAAGAAGAAAATATATTAACTCCATAATTGAATACGATATAGTTTTTAAAAAAATACTATGATTAATGCTGAATTAAGAAAACTTTATCTGAAAGAAAATGAATTAGAATATTTAATTATTGTTATTATATATATATATAGTCTTTCAGTTTAATGTCATATTTCTTAAGAAAGTAGTTCATAAAATTTACTAAGTTTGATAGATGCATTTGTGTAATAACAGTGTTTCCGCATCTGTGGATGTATAGATATACTTAGAAGCTAGTTTCAATATATTATTTTTAATTCAATAAATTGTTTTTGTTTCTCTTTTATCGGAACGTGTTATAGCCATAGATCGAAAAATTTTATTAAATAAAATTCTTTTTTCTTATTTTGAAAGCATATATTTTCATTAAATTTATTACTTTCAACAATTATTTCGGTGAAATTTCAAAATAATAAAAATAATTTGGTTTAAAAAATAATTGTTTCCAAAATTAATTATCTCTCTTTTAACTTTTTAAAAGACAATGCGAAATATATGCAACTTTTTTTTTGTTAGCTATGACGCAATGTGTCTTGTAATTAACCTTTTTTTTTGCATCTGAAATAAAGGAGTGAGAAAAATGGTTCTAAACTCGGAATTACTGCATACTTCTTTATGATTAATTGCCATTTTTTCATTCATTTTTAATAAGTTTTATCTTAAATCTAATAGTTTTTCATATGCAGTAAATTTAATTATAATTATTCTTGAAAGCGAGCTTTAATTAGAGTTGTAAAAAGAAGAATCTTTTTGTTGTAGCAATTTCTATGTTTTGAATTTAAAATATATACTATTTTATAAACTATAAAATATCAAATTAAATTTTTTCTCAAACTCAACATTCGGTGATGCCTTTATTTTCGTAATTAATAGAGCCACATTGTTTAAACTTAAAATTTTCAATTAATTTTAAAATTAAATCATAACTAAGAGCTAAAAATAATAAATTGGTATAAAAAGGATTTTTAATGTTTTTATTGAAAATATATTCTGATTTCTTAGACATCCAGAAGTGAACGCTTCGATTATAAAGCTTCCAACTTTAGGAACATAAAACAAATCAAATTAAATTTTTAAAAATGAAATTCACAATCGCAAATTTCAAGTTATCATGTCAAAACTTTATTTTTAAATCATTATTTGTTTTAATTATTTTAAGTCATTAACCAGTTTATAATGGTTTGAAACAATCACGAGTCATTAACCAGTCCCTTCTCACTTCTCTTTCTCTCGCGGGCTCTCTTTATATGAATTTTTTTTAATTTTTAATTTCTATTATTCTAGATGACAAACTATGTTTTGGATGTCTATCGATTTTAAAATGAAAAAAACACCCATCGTTTTTTCAAATATCCATGCATTAGAAATCTGATAGTCTCGTAATTGTTTTAAACCAGTTTAAATTGGTTAATAACTTATCGTAGCTTTAGTTGCCGATAAATCACCAAATGCTCTGCATTATTTTCAAATAACCCTAAAAACGAAAAATTGATGCCTCAAATACGATAAATCGGCTTTTTATTGGTTAAGCATTTTGAGGCTTCAAAAACCTCAAGCTACAACAACATTATGTTTTCACATGGTAATAAATTTATGGGATAAGATTTTCTTTTAAAAATAAATGCAAATAACAAAATTATTTTTTTAAAAATTATGGCCATGAAAGCTTTAAAGCATAATTTAAAAAGTATTCAAATATTTATAATGTTCGTCAATATAAAACTTAATAGTGTCATTTTAAAATGCCATTAAAAATCTTTATATATTGTTAAAATTTCAATTTTGGATCTCTTTTTTAACGAATATTTATGCTTTTTTCAAATATTATAGTTTTTTTCTTCTGAATTATAAATATACAAATTAATATCTTTTATTATCTGAAAACAAAATGAACTCATCAGAATATTTATCTTCTTTTTAATTTTCTAATACTGGATATTGCTACATAAGAAAAGCATCTTAACTCATCATTTTATTTTTCAAGCCATGGTGGCCTGGTAGTAAGGTTCCAGGCTCAAAACCTTAGGATTTTAGGTTCGTGACCGGATTCCACCGAAGAACCATAGTGTAAACGGGTCTAGTGCACACTAAATCCGTCCTAGCCAAACGGCCTCTCTCTGATGTTATGTGATGTATAGAGGGGAGTGCCGACTCAAGGGCTGCCCTCGTCATCTGATCGGCGTTCAAAATTACGAGATATGTCCTATAATATTTCTAGATTATTGTAATTTAATTCAATACTCAAATTAATTGCAAAAGATAATTAATTCAGAATATCATGGCAGTGTGATTGCAAGAAATTTGAATTCTGTGAAGATATAAATTTACTTAAAATAATTTTTTTGAAGTTTAAGAAAAAGAATAAGAGGAATACAATGTTGAAATCTATGAAAATAATGAATTATGGATGTAAAACGGATAGAACAGTGAACTATAAAGCTTTGGAAATTACTTTAAAAGTTAATTAAATTAAATTATCAAATCTATTGGGTCGTTCGGAAAGTCATTTCGTATTTTTGTGTCAAAATGAAAAGAAATTTTCGTTTAATGAATAAATTATTTATTAAATTATAAAATTGCCATTCTGGTCTAATAACTTTTGGTAGTAACATGATTACACGCTCATAAAAGTTTTGGTCTTTGCTGTAAAAAAAAACTGATCGAGGTGGTTTTTGGCCTCCTCATATGAAGGAAAAATTTTTCAAATCAGTTCTGGCACTGATGTACTGTTAACACATCTTCTCCACACATATTGGCTAATTTATTTCTGACTTGAACAGCATTTTTACCTTTTATAGCAAAAAAGAAAAAAATGACGAAAATGCTGTTTATTGCTCTCCATATTTAAAAGGGCACCATCCAAAAACTACTACGAAGAATCAGCTGCACTTTTTCACACTCAAGCCTTGCTATATCAGCTCTTAAAACATAAAATGATTTTGCGGTTTAAGTATGAAATTGGGTGCAAAAAATGCAATTAAATCCTTTGTCAGGAAAAAACGGAATTACTTTCCGAACAACCTAATATTTCATTGACTCTTAGATTTTTCGACAGTTCTATAATTTTTGTTTCGACCAGATTATATGATACAACAATAAATTTCTCCTTTTTAAACTATCAATTATTTATTAAAACTAAAAATGTTCTTCGAACTCGTTTGTAGAGTGCTGCAAACAATCTTGAATTGCTATGATCTGGACTCAGGTAGAAGATAATTATCAACAAAACTTAAAAGCTTTTACATTAGGATTGATTTACCTATGTTTTCCTATTGCCATTATTACGTTCTTTTAAGCATTATTGTATAACCCTGATTCTAAATGCATATGGTTGAGAGCTTTTGTGGGTCCATAATTTTTAAAACCATTTTTATTACGTTGTTTTCAGCTGTCTGTTTGCCTCTTCCTTGCAAACTTTGGAAATGATTTTTTTTCTAACTTACGCATGAGCTCGAGACATAAAACTATTAAGGAATTCGAAGCTGAATGACAGTGAAAATTTCACTCATCTTCTTGTTTGTCTGTTTTTGTTATTACTACACTATAAATTTTGCAATCAATTAACCGTTTGCTAGAATATCCCGACTCATCTCGGGTTCGTATATATTGAGGTTAATTATTATCCGGAGAAAGCTCGAGCCCAGCAGAATGTCAGTATGATTTGTTTTATCACGGTTTTACCCAACCTGAAGGAAATAAAAGGAAATATTCAGCTTTGATTGGCAGTTTGCGAAGCTTCATTGTTTTCCTGGTTCATTTGGCGGGACTGGTCAAGTGTTTTCCATTTTGTCAATATACGCCTGTTTGTGAATTAGTAATGTATGAAAAGATAGTTGCGGTGAGAACGAGTAAAATAATGCCAATAATGCAAGATAGCAAAATCGATGATTTTTCAGATAGTGATTCCTGCTAATGAAAAAAAAATCCAATCCAACAAGATAATGTACTCTGTGTCCTCGCAAAAGATTCCAGAGGAGAACCAGTAAGAAAAGAGACCAGATACGAGAGTATAGAAAGTCAATTATTACTTTGCGTTGTCACTTGTTTCAAAAACTAGCATACAAAGACTAATATTTAACTTTTTTTTTCATTCGCCCGAGATAACTAGGGAAATTAAACTAATATTAAAGCTAAATGCTTTTGCACCCATAAAAAATTCAAAATTCAGCTTAAAACCTAATGTTTTGTTTAGTTTCCTTGTGTTTACTAATAAAATGAAAAAATGTGATGATTTTTTGCGATTTAAAAAAAAAAAATGTTAAGGAAAGTAGTTAAAATCAAAAAAGTTCCTGACAAACGACGACATGTTAAGTCATTAGCCAATAGGAGGTTGGTTTAAAATCGATATTCAAAATTTGACATACATAAGACTGAACCACAGAAAATAAGTAGTGATTTTGAATTTTAAAAATTCACTCTCACAAATTTTCATAATAATTTGTATGAAAATAAGAAGTCGGTTTTAAAAACAAGAAATAATGAGATTAATATTTTACTTAAATACTTTTTGTTAAGGTAATAAATTTTGAATAAAGACTATTTGATTTAACTACACAAAAATAAGATTTTTCCAAATAAAATAATGACAACAACAACAAAATTCGAACAAAACAATATCAAAAGATTCTGAATTTATTAAGTATCATAAGTATAAAAAATTGCATGCTTTTTTACTAAAATAAATATGTTACTTAAATGTATCTGGTATACATTACAAATTTACGGATTAACTCAAAAGGCTTGTTTTGTGATACATCGCCCAGTTTTAATCTATATATGACATTCAGTGTTATCAGAAAACAATCACTGAGTGGAAAACCTCTCCTTAATACAGAAAAACACCCCTACAACAAAATAAGGAGTGAAAAGGAAGCTGTGGTGAGAGAGGTGGGAGGGATCGAACCTCCAGTAGCTGCTGCTTCCCTCACGCTGAGGTTCCAAAACTGTTGATTAGATAGTTGTTGTTAGAGCGTGACTTTTACAGTATCTCAGAGCTTGTAATGAAGTTCCTCTTCCAATATATTCTTTAACCCTTTTTTCTGCAAGGAGGAAAAAACGATATATCTGAGAGATTGATTACACTTTCTCAACAACTTCTTAGAACATTTGGGACGTGTGTGAGGGCTGAATTTTTTCAAACAATTCGTGTTTTTTTTATTGTTATGTTTTTAGTTGTTTTTTCAGGAGCTTTGGCCATGCCTTTTTTCGGATTATTGTTTTTTCTTCCATGGTATATAATAAGTTCCAAGAATCTTCTGGAAGGATAAGAAAAAGATAGATTTAAAAACTAACATACCGAATGCTCCTTCATTTTATTTTATTTTTGTCCCAAAAATGTTCTTTGTTGGATAAATTATTCATTGTAAAGAAAATCAAAGATTTTTTGATAGAAAATATCAAAGATCTTTTATGTAATTTGCATTGTTGAAAAATATAATAAAAAAATGTTTCGCATATGGTACCATATCATGTCGTTTTACTTGTGCATATCATGCATGTTATGTTTTTGATTCAAAGTATTGTATTGTTGGATGCAGTGCCATAAGTTCGAGAAATAAAAAAATATTCGTTTGGTACATATTTTTATGTACGGATTTAATCCGTTTTTTTATTATTAAATGACTGTATATACAAATAGCATATGATAAATTTTCAGTTGAATTGGAAATTAATTGGTAAAAATAATTAAAAATGATAGATTTTTTCGAAGCGAGTAGTTATTTTAACATTAGATTTGTACATCAATAGAATCAGTTGTGGCCGTTTCGGTTATCTTAGTGACACCTCCTTCTTTGCCCTAAAATAGCAGATCTTCTGAAGGTACCCCTTACTTTGTCATAAGGCAGATGACAAATATCAGTCTTCATGATTTTTTATGCTTTATTATTTGCGAATAGTATGTACCAAGAGTTGAGAATATCCCATACATTGATATATATGCGCATAGACTTTGAGTGTAACTATGTTAGCAGTACGAACACCAGTTAAGACATAGCTAGAGCACATGCTCAGAGAGGATGAGGCAATCTCATAAGGAGTGGTTAACTCAATGATCAGATCTTCAGAGTCCAATGCCAATGGTAATCAGCGCACCCTCTACCTACAAATACTTTCAGGAATCTTTGAAACTTTTGAATACAGAGTGTATGGTAAAATTTTAAATCTTAAATATATCTTCCCAGATACCACCTCACCAAACCTTCTTTAATAATATGAGAATTACAATGTGTGGTATATCGTCATAGATAATTATACAGGTATTGTTTTTGTTAAACTGCTGGATTTTCTTTGTATAAGGACTCCAGCTTGCACAATTCGTCAAGGATCACCTCTGCACGGAAAATCAAAACGGATATCTATTCTGTGAAGTGTAAGAATTATATCTCATGATGGGACTTATCATGACCTGAAAATAGAAAGGAAGTGAATGTGTTGGAGAAATTAATAAATATGTACAGAAAATCAAGCCATCAAAGACATATAAAAGAGAACAAGCAATGTCATCTTCAAAATAATTTCCCTAATGAAGATTTCCGCAACACCTCTATCATAGCATTTCGGAGTTAACAACTCCACAACTTAAAATTACTTATAATATTTTCAAAGTAAATACGTATTCCTTTTAAAAGTAAGTTGAAAATACTTATTTAAGGTATTCTCAATTAATCTAGTTTTATTTTAAAATCTTATTCATGTGGTATGTATAGTATATTCCATTTACAATTCGCATTTACATAACTATAAAAAGCAAAAGGGAATATTTAAATCTGAAAGATTATTTTTGCAATTAATACATATTCCTGCACATATAAACCAATAGATATTACACATTTACAAACTAAACATAAAGCATATTATTTCAATAATGATGATATTAAAGATATGTTTTAGTTCTGACAAGTTTTCCGTGATCTTTTAAATCCTTCAAATGAAATTATAACCTGCCCCCATCAATTTACTTAAAAGATGTCAAATAACATTTGGCAAATGTCAATTATATCTAACCATCGAATTTTAAAATAATATCCAAAATAGTTTTGGGCCTTTTTTACATTTAAAGATTTTTTTTTTTAATGTGGCTTAAATCTTCCATTTTATTATTTTCTATATCAAAGGCAACAATAAGTTTTTTTAGGTATTCTGCTTTCTTTATAATTCTTTTCTATAATGATTAAAAACATTATTCGACCAGTCATCAAAATAAAACTTCTTACAGGAAAATTTTCAATCTTTATAAATAAAATCCAGTGAAGAAAGGGCTTATAAATTGAAAACTTCTTAGAATAAACCTCTTATCGTAAGAAGGGAAAAAAAGTTCACCTTGGATGTGGGATTCCTCGTCTGTCTTTAAAGGTTGAATATTTAAAGATAATTGGCTTAATATTTTTCCTTCTAAGCTGTGGGCTTTTCATAAAGAATCTCATTAAAATCTTCATCCTTCAAAATAACGAAGATGTTTTTGTAATATTTTCTCTAATAAGTCCTTATAATAAGTTTTTTGGTGAAATCATAAGTATATATATACATATATTTTATATACTATTTTATTTCCAAAATTTAATTTGAGGTTTCATCTTTTATTTATATTTCAAAGTTTTTACTTATTGCTTGATAATTGCTTCTTGATAATTGCTTGACCAAGGATTTGCATGGTAAAATTTCTGACAAAATCGGCCAACTTATAGTTATGAGCTAAAATCATACCTTTATATTGAAATATGTATCATATTTGTTTCCTTTACGATTCATTAAAAAATTCTTGAAAATTATAATATCTTAAAAAAGATTTTTGTTTTAAGGA
>JAPMOQ010045375.1:332267-349474 GCA_026543055.1 Argiope trifasciata
AATTCTTGAAAATTATAATATCTTAAAAAAGATTTTTGTTTTAAGGATTTTTTTTTTCATTTCCATTGAACTGCCAGCGTCCTGGCTCTTAGGGATAGCGCTTCTTTCCCGTGATCTGGGTGTTTCAAGTTTGAGTCTCGGTTCAGGCATGGTTGTTCTTGCCTTGTGTCTATCTGTGAGACGTGTGAATGATGATCCATGCAAAAAAGGGATATGAAGCTAATGTGCGTGCCTATCATCTTCATTTGAGGAAGAAGTTAGACTTCTGCCTTTGGATAGTCAGGGGGCTTAACCCTCAAAAGCTACTACATCCCTTTTCCATGTTAGCACAGACACGGCATCATCATCATCATTTCTATTGAACATTCTAATCTTTTCAAGAAATAATGTTATTTAAAAAATGTGTTGGAATAATTTATTGTTTCGGAGGTGTATGAAGATGGTTTAATAGTACCATCAGGGACAATGATCAGATTGTTGAGTTACTGCTGAATATTGTCAGAATTCTTCACCATATTAAAGACATTACTTTTATCTATTACATTAAATATAAGATACGGATTCCAATTTCTGACAGATTTTTGAAAAGATGTTTTTGTGAATATTTTGAATGTCGATTAATCTATTGACGGTTCAATTGATACCTTCTACATCACATCTTCTAGGGGAATTCAATTTACATCTGTCAATATTTAAGCTTACATTCCTTGAATGATCGAAGTATTTTTGATGGAATCGGGCCTCGATGCCAAGACTGCTTTTCTGGTACTTTGTTACAATGATGATTATTTTAAATCTGACGAAAAAATCTCGAGCCCTTTAACAACAAATCTATCTAATCAAAGTTCTGATGGTACCATTAAAAATTCTTCACATAACGCCGAAACAATACATTATACCAACATGCTCTTAAAATAATATCACATCTTGAAACAATAAGAATAAGCCCAATAGAAATGAAAAAATATCTGTATATTCAAGAAAAAAAAAATCTTTTTAAATATATTATAAGGATCAAGATTTTTTAAAATAAAAATTGACCATGACTATTGTAGCTTCATTTTACATTCCCTGATTGAATAATAAAGTAACGTATATTCTTTCAAGAATTTTTGTTATTTTCCAGCCAATTTTATTTGCATAAATTTTATTTGCCAATTTTATTTGCAGTGAATTGCATAAATATGGGAAGAATATTTTATAATTTTCACTTATGAAACTAATTCATGATTCACAACACTCCCGTATCTTCAATTTTAAAACCCTTTAGATAAAATACGGTCTTGGCGTTTTTATGGCTTTTACTGTAACTTGCATTTGGATCTAATGTGCGTCTAATGTGAGATTAAATCAATTTATTTGAATTATCTGTATTGTATATAGTTATAGTTTGAACACGGAGATAAAACGATAACGGCTTCTTTAACAAAATAATCCGAAAGAACGGACAATAGAAGGTGTTGCGACCAGTCGATTGAAAAGAATAAATGACTGCAAATAATTCACTGTAATTAATACATATGTGTTATCATTATAATTAAATGTAATTAGAAATAATTTGATGGTTTTGTTAAAATATCTCCACATATATAAAATGCTAACGTGCGAGCTCAAAAAATGATTTTATTATTTCTATTAAAATGGTAATAAAGGTTCATTTGTATGTCGAATGATGAAAATTGTATGATTTTCACAATTGAATTTAATTGAAGTTTTGTGTAGCTGTTTAATGTAACTAAAAAATGTTAATAAAACTTCTCCAGGCAAGATTTGACTGCTGCGTAAACATTCAAAATTAAAGAAGTTTAAATAAATAAAGTGATAGAAATGAAAGAGCTTTTAAATAAGCTTAACTGATGATAGACAATTAATCGCTCTAAGGATGTATCATATTTCGTGTCCTCATATCGAAGAAAGTTGTTGGTTGTGATAATAAACAAATAAATGACAGTTATTTTCGACAGCTGGTATTCAGTAATGTCACATAAAAAAAGAAAGAAAAACCAACATTTGAAAATTTGTATGCATGAAAATAAAATAAGCCTGGACTATAAAATAGAAGCGGAGATACCTTCCTTTCAGGAAATGTCGATATTTTGCCTTGGAGAATGATTGGTATAACTGGTCAACCAATCATATTGGAAGGCTACGTCAAGATGGACTTGGAAAAAGGGTCAAGTACCTATGGTTAAATGAAAAAATCATTAAGATATAGGGCGGAAAATCATTCCCATATTTATAAAGTTGATATTCATATCAAAACATAGTCACGAAGGTAAATCATATAATAAAATATACTACTTTAATGCTAAGAATCTTTGATTAGAGGATATATATGTGACCCCGAAATTGTCTTTTCTTTCTTCAGTATTTAACACAATCTTCAAAAATTCCATTTTTCTTTTCTTTTCTTATTTAATTCTGTTTGTTTGTTTATTTGCTCCATATTTTAATAGCAAGACATAAAAATTATTTATTGACAATAGCTAAATATCTTAATCAAATATTTTCTATTTCATGCAAAGAAATCTTTAGAAATGTTTGCAAAAACACTCATTTAGGTGATATTTAACGGAGAGCGAAAGTTTTTTTGCTTAATTTTTTAACGAGAAATGCATATTCTAAAGCAAGTTAGAAAAAAAAATCCGTTAACTTCTGTTGGAAAGATATTTTTCTTCAATTTTCTTTCATTAAAGCGAGGCAAAAAATTACTACTACATATTAATGTATTTAAAAAGGTAAGTAAAACTTTCCGGCACTAAACTGTAATGAAGATTTCTGCTTAATCTGTATTGCTTACAAAAACATATTAGTTAATGAGACCATTAAGCTGAATATGTCTTACGTTTCTTCAGTTCATGCAAATGATTATCCAAATCAAAATGAATATTAAACATACATTAAAAAAATTACGATTAATATAATTTTTTTATCGGTGCAGATTTTTTTTAGAAAATTTATCCGTGCTTATCTTTTTTTTTTTCATATTCATTTCTTACGTAATCTAAGAAATTAGTTATTTTCTTAATTCAGTTTACTGCTATTCGTGTCTTGAACCTCGTTTTTAAGGAATAATTATATTCTGATGTTTAGAATGTACAATTTTTAAATGTATCGGAAATTCTATAAATGAGTATATTTATCATTTTTATTCTTTTATCTGATCAATATTCTATTGAAGCTTCTTAGAAATGTTCAATAAAATTATAACAGGAAGACTGAAAGCATTTGAAAAAAAAAAAAAAACAGCCACCATAAGACTGACTGGTGAGCATTGTAATAAATATGACTATATACCCTGCATGAAAAAAGTAGGACAGTAAATTGTTTTTGCACAATTTGCTTTAATTTTACTGCTTTTTATCTGATTTTTTAAAGAAGTTGTTTTGTTAATGTTTAAGTTAGGTGATAAATTTTTACCTACCACTATTTAAGGTTAAGAATTCAATACCTAATAGCTTTCAGTGTGTGGAAAAAGTAGGAGGATAGATTCAAAAAATTGATTTTGTAGCTAAAAGGTAGTGTGTTCTTTTACTTTTAATGACGTTTTATCAAGAATAAAGTATTTGGTTATAAATTGATAGTTTTTGTTGGTTTTAGAATGACCAGAGGAAGACCCTTAAATGAGTTTCAAAGGGGCCAAATAGTTACCTATAAAAATGACGGAAAAGATGGAAGAGCAGCCCTAATACTGTTTTGAACTTCATAAGAAACCCTGAGAGTGACAAAAGAAAAAAGAAGACGGGAAGGCCAAAAAACTTACACAACATGATCAAAGAAAAATCATTCGTGAACTCAAAAATACAGGTGGAAGTATCAGCAAGGCTCAATGCCTGTCAGAAACTACACATGTAACCAAAAGAACTGTCTAGAGCTATATAAAAAGCACAAAAAAGTTCATCTTCAAAAAACGGAAGCACTATCTGAAGTGGAATGCAGGACACATTAAGTACCGACTGCACAGGGCTAAAGACCACATGTCATGGAACTCTGAATGGACCTCAGTTATATTTTCAGATGAGAAAAAGTTCAACTATTGGATGGTCCAGATGGTTATCATTACTATTGGCACTGTCTTGGTAACGAAGGAGAGGCTATGGAAGTAGAACAAATCTAGTTTTTCTAAATGGTAAACAGAACCATAGAGACTGCATCTAGACTCTAAACTCAAACCTTCTTCCATATGGTACTGAGTTAGGAGGAGGTGACTGGGTTTTCCAGCAAGACGGAACGTCAATTCACACAGCAAATGGTGTTAAAAATTGGTTTGCAGCAAACAAAGTTCGTATTTTACAATGGCCTGTTAAAAGTCCTGATCTCAACATCGTAGAGAACTTATGGTCAATTGTACGTCACGTTTACGTGGGAGAAAAACAGTTTGAATCTGTAGCTGAACTGCAGTAATTATTAGAATGTATATGGGACAAATTTTGCCAAACAGAAATTCAATCTTTATATAGTTCAATGCCCATCAGAATCTTTGAAGTAATTCGAGCGAATGGAAGAATTTCATATTAATCAATATAATATACCCATTTTTTTATAAGTGCCCTTCTACTTTTTTCACAGATTATAACATCATCAAAACTGATTAAAAAAAAATAAGCATACTTTTTAAAAATGTATCCTATTTTGTTTTATGTAGATCCAGGTATTTGTTTGTAAAAATTTTGTATGCAAAATAATTATTTAAAAATGGCTGTATTATTCATTTATTTAAAATAATCTATTGTCTTTCTACTTTTTTTATTCAGTGTATATGCGCTCAGTATGGGTTTTGTACGGGCTCAAAGTTTTTTAAATCAATAAATTTACACGACCTAGATAAATCTACTTTCCGAATAAAATTCTAGGAGGGAGCCTCGTTGTTTGTGATGAGACGTTTCCGGCATAGTGGTTGGATCTCGAAAGTCCGGTGAGTGCTCTAAAGGTCGGGGATCTGACTCCTCCCATCAATGACGTGACATACGCCCTACGGGGAGGGTTGTACCGTGGCCTGTGACGTCCCTTCGAACTCAATTACAGCTTCTACTAGTATTACTGTAGAGACGGTCCTGTCATTTAGTATTTATTCCCGAGTGCCTTCTGGCGGGACGGAGAATCAATAATATGACTTATTTTTCCGAACACAAAGTATTATAATCTAAAATAAGAAATCTAGATTTTGATGAATCTCCCCATTTCCTTCCTTTTCAAATTAAAAAAAAGCACCTTTTTGTAACTATTCTTGTATGTCTGTGATCACATTAACTGGAAATTGGTTGGAGGCAAATGGAAAATTAGGTGTATGGTTGAAACGTCAAATTTATAGATCTCCATAGAATTTTGAGCAAATTCCACGCACAGGAAATATTCCTGTTGATTTTTTAATTATAAATTAGCATGATAACTATGAAATAAATAGAGCCGTAAAGGTAAAATTTGATACACAAATTTATTATTAAAAAATGGGGACCCCTATCAAATTTATAACAAAAACATTCAAAGAACTGACTATCTATACTTTCAGAAAAATGCAAATGCCCATTTTAAAATGGATGAATTAGATAGTTCACATCTAATCTTTCAAAATATATATTTGATTTTCACACGTTTTTGTATTAACCATATTCCTCTGTTGTATCGCCAAAGACCCCTCACTCTTAAGCACTTTTGTAATTATTGTGCATGAATTCAATACTTTAATACTACCGAGGAAGCTCTGGAATACTGAGCTTTGTGAAGTCGCTAGTTTATTTTAAATTCAATGAATTTCATTTTTCAATACTTTATTTAAAATATTATAAACGATACATTTAAATATTTAAAAAATAACGGTTAGTTCATTCAGCGAAAGATTATATGCAGATATGTTTAATAATACAAATTTATTCAAAATTGTTTTCAATTAAAGATTCCGAAGGAAAATTTTTTGAAAATGCAAATTTCCAATTTTTTTGTTATATTTAAACAGACATTTTAATGTGTCTGTAGCATTTCAGCCAATAACTGAAATAAATGAAGAAGCAATATTTGAAAATTGATATATTAATATCAAAACAAATTAATTCTTCTTCTGAATGGAAATATGCAGACATAAAGTTAAAAGAGGACTTTTTCCTTAATAAATTTTGGAACAAAATTGGCTAATTACTAACTGCTATCCTAAAGAATTAACTTTAAAAGAAACAAATAGTGATAATCTTGAAGCTACTTATCTGGATTTAAGGATCAAAATTGCTAATGAAAAAACAATAGTCGGTATTTATGATAAAAGAGACGAATTCAAATTTAATATAATTAAACTCTGTAATTATCACTCTAATCTTAACTCTAAAATTTTCAAAAATGTAATTTTCTCACAATTTAATAAAATTAAAACAATTTGTAATAACAAAATTTCTTTTATAAAAGCAACAAATAGTTTTATTAAAAATTTAAACAATAATGATTTTCCCAAAAACTACTGTAATATCAATATTTTAATAAAAAAAGAAATAATGAAATTTTAGTGAAATAGATGGCGCTAACAAATCACATTTATGTTTAGTTGCACGGTGGTGGTGTTGTTGATAAGGAATGGCGGATACTAGCGGACAGGTCAGCCAGCTAATTTTCTTAATTTTGTCATTAATTATGATCTTTCTTTTGTGGTTTTACCTTTTGTATATATATTTGTTTCATTTGTTGATGTTTTGCTTTGTTTTTGTCTTTTGCTGTTGGAATTGGTAGGTCTCTTTTGCTTTCATCTTCGGGGGATTTTCGGGCCACGAGGCGTCAGTACTTTTGGCCATTGTCCATCGACGCCTCACAGAAAAAATCCCTGTTTAAGAATCCTTGCTTGAAAGTGGCTCCTGACGAAGTTTTCAGGCCGGATTCCTTTTTTATTGACTATTTTTTACTGACTATTTTTTTTCTATTGATTTACTATTGATTATTTTGATTAGGTTATCTTATTTTGTTAATTAATTTATATTCATTTGCATTTTAGTTGTAGCTGCATTTGTGCTCTCTAAATACAATGATTGATTTAAAAACTTTTAATTCGTATAACTTGTTTAATCAGTAATGATTTTTAGTTCCGGTTCCGGTTTGGTTTCGTTGCCGTAGTTACTTCTGTTTCGTTTAAATAACTCTTTGAATATAGTATTGTAGATTTATTTCATTATTTGGTTCTTATTCATTTACATTTCATTATTTGGTTCTTATTCATTTACCTTTCATTTTGTGAACTTTTGCGTGTAATTCTGAATTGAGTTTTAATTTCGATTTCGACCTAGTTGGTTTCATTTTAATTTTGTTGATCAAGAAATAGATTTTGATTGTTTTAATAATTTTATGATTATATATATATATATATATATATATATATATATATATATAACTTAACAATAATCTTATAATAATTCAACTAAAAAGCAATACTTTATCAAAGAAAATTATAGATCTCTGTTTATTCTTACATTCATAATGCACCTCTTAGAAACGGTTTCTATGTAATAACACCAGTGATTCACTATTGTAATCCCATTATTCTATAATTTTGCATTATCACCCATCTGAGATCTTGACCTCCTCGAATCTGTGCTCACCTCAAAGGATTAATTTCTGTGTCTATGCATTTGGTCGGAATCTAAGGTTTCCTATGCAGTCCCAAATTAAGATCAGCTGCTGAGGGCTTCTCGACATGCACCATTGACTACCCTCTGTAATTTTCCCTCGAAAGCAGTAATGATTGTGCCTATTCGTAGACCAACCAGATTGGCCAAGTGGGGAGCCAGCACAATGTTGTTAAGCTTGTCGGTTAGCAGTGAATTAACTTTGCATAAGAGGCATGGCCATCTGAAAAGCCGCATACGATTCAGGAATCAAATGCTTTATTCGAGTATTATGGGCAGTCTTTGAAGCTTCAGTGCGTTCTGCTAGGTTTGTATAAAGAGTTCATTGATTTACTCTGTCGCTAACAATTGCTCCATTTTAAATTTCATGGTTAGATAAGTTGAATACATTGTTATGATCCTAGTTCGTTGAATGAACTTAAAGGAAGAGGCGAATGGAACGAGTCATTAAAACTTTATTTTCTCAGTATTCTATATTACAAAAGTAATATATTATAACTTGAATAAAAAATTACTTGAATTAGACTATTTTTATATTCCAAAACTCACCAATTACGAGAGACTAATTTTTACTTGTATACGAAGCAAAGGAAAATATAATAATCGTCAAAAATTTGGACAAATCTGCAAGCTTAAAAATTCCCTGAAATCAGAATATTGCCTTTTTTCATTATGTGTGTCTGTCTGTGAGTATTGTAATTCAAAAATGTTTTCAACTAGATGGGTGAAATTTGGTATTTGGACTTATGGTTTGACTTGTGAAATGTGTTTCTCAAATTTAGAAAAAAATCCGTTCACAATAAATTTGCCTGCCTGGCGATTCTAACAAAAATGAACTTAATAATTAAAAAACGCAATGAGTTAGATAAATTTCGATTCATTGATTTTGCATTTAAAACATAAACAAATATTAAATTTTGATCAATCTATATTTAGGCTTATAGTTTTCCTTTCACAAGCATATGAACGCATAAATGATATAATTCATAAACACAATTGCTTACAGTATGCGAACCTCTGACTACAACTGCTGCTCCGTGGAAAATCTTGATTTGAATAATAAAAGAGAAGCTTCTGTAATACATACTCACATGATAAGTTCAGTAAAAATGCTGTTTTCCTGCCGATGATCTATATTTTCTAAAAAGTGTTAGTAAATGCTGTACAAGATATTCATGTCTAATCAAGGTTCATAACTATATATCAGGGGGAGGGGAATTAATAGAAATTATTTGGGGAGTATGAGAGAAAACAATGGGAGACCACATGTGGTGTTCAAATTATGTCTTTCGGTTCGTCTAAGAAAAGAGTAAACTCAGTAACGAGTTTGATTTATTGTATAATCTTGATATTCCTTTAGTATTTTTTAAAACAATATGTATGAAATCCATTGAAGAGAAATTTTATTTAATCATACATGTTAATGCCATAAAAAATAGTCGACTACTTTCTTCTCTTGATATACACATCCACTCGAATAATCAGCAGCTTTGGCTGATTATCCAGCTTGCTTCTAGGTAAGTTCTGGATTCTACACTGCGAACCAAAGGGCTTGAAATTCGATGAACAGTCATGTGGGGTTTTACAATAGAGGCTGTGAATAATAACCAGCTGGATTTGTTTTGGAAAGTCCTCGTTCCTGTCTCGAAAAGTATAAACAGCTCTAGCTTTTGAAAAGAATTCTTTTCCAGTCTGGGTCTTCAAGCCTACATTAATTTCAATGACTTGACATGAGCCAGATAAAGGATAGATGAAATGAGTTCCCCACCCCTCATAGCAGTATCACAGGCTGTGAGTCTAAACTTTTAAAAGGATACAGGGCAATGATATATTTGATGTATTTTAAAGGATGTATTTGATGAACTATTAATGAAAGCATCGGGATATTCGCATTAGCTTAAATCTAAGAACTAGATATTTTATTTTTTGGGTTGAGGAGCAAATGTTTTTGAAAAAGTTGTTTTCTTATTAAGTGGCTGACGGTGTGGAGTGAAAGCTTTAACACTGTATTTAATTATTTTTTAAGTATATTTTGAATTTCCTTGACTTTTTTTTATCGGTTTGATGTTGTATGCTGACCATGTTCTCGTAGATTCTGTATGGAGAAAAAGATCAATGCCATCAGTGTTTATTTCATGGTTACCCTGAAAGAATAATTTTCATTCTGAGTTTAAAATGTTGCCATTCTTTCATCTGTTTGTTTTAAAACAGAATGAAACTTGCTCTTAAAATTAAATCCTCGTTAGAAACTGTTTCATTAATAATTTTTTTAGTGTTATTATTGATGGTAAAATCCTATTTATAATAATGAATTAACTGTTATTGACTTTGCCATTTTATTTATAGCAAACGTCAAAGTTTTTCATTTTTACTGTCGACGAATACAACAGTGATTAATGGTTAAAATTCCTAGTAAATTATATTTGGTGCCCAAATAAATACGATGTACATGATGAAATAAAAGTAAAATAGATGCAATGTATGATGTACGGTACGCTGCTAAAAGTAGTTTTCCTTCACTTCCAGGACACTAAGTAAATTTTTTGAAACTCCGAAATTAGAAGCTCTATGTGATTTGTGTACAGCCGACCACCTGATGTTTGGTGGATAATTTCAGTATTTCTTACAGTAACAGTGTAGAATTTCATTTCAATTGAGCTTTATTTTCTTTTAAAACTAATACTATAGATTAAAATGGAAACTACTAAGTATAATGATTGACATTAATTCCCAGTCTATCTTGTAACAGTAGTATAAATTATTACATTAAGCCTGGCATTTAGACGCTTATCTGTCAACCAAATCAAATTGCAGCATATAGACTGGAAAGGGCATATGATTATCTGATCCCGCATGCTTTGTACAATTTTAAACAATAGATCGAAGATGTCACCATCCTTAATTTTATGTACATCAGGAAAAAAAGGGATCTTAAGTGCAATCGGATATCGAGTATTAGATAGTATTATAAAAATCTATTATTAGATCACCGCAGTTCTATGTGTTTGCTAAAACTTAATGAGAAACGAAATCTTTTCAAAGATTATCACTATCGATAAATGAATACTCGAATGCTACAGAATATTTCACATATATGTTGAGAACGGCATGAAAAGTAATAATTATTCAAACTCTTCATTAAACCACGAATGGAAGATCTGTCTTTTGCCATGGGCATCGCAAACTACATTCTTTATATATATTCTCAGACTTGTTACAAGAGTTTAATACTTAATTTCTCATTCGTAGAAGAATTTAATAATTCAAAAAAACTGATTATCACCGAGTTGTTAAAGCAGACTTTTGAAATTCTGGATCAATGAGAGTTATTGGTAGTATATTCGTACCTTTTTCACCGAGACACTGAATTTCAATTCCCAATGATTTCCTAATCTGATATTCATTTCTTTATGCATACTTTCTTTACTTAACAGATTTTATCAACCATGATGGGAAGTGTAAGCCAGATCTTATTATATTTTTTTATAAAAGAAGCTAATAATTCTAGTAAGGCTTGATACTATGTCCAAAGTATCTCAGCATCTCTCATTTTCTACTTTTTTTTTTTTGCCGATTTACCAAATTCGTCATGAAATTTTTTGTGATGGCCAGTTCCTAACTTGAAGTTTCTATTATTCAGTCTTTGATTAATCGTTTAGAATGTTCAATATCTAATTAATAGATTTCTAAATTAACATGAAACATTATTTAATAATGAATTATGCTTTTATTCACATTTTCTTTATTTGTAAGGGGCAGTCGAATGAAGTAGAGATAGACAGCATAATGAGAATATCGCAGAAGTTGCTAACGTAGGAATGTTCGTGAATAAAACTGTCTTCTATTGGGAATCAGAAAGATACAGATTCAATGTTCACCGCTCTGTCATTTGTCTGTTGTACGTGCTTGAAATGACGACGGTGAGTTATATATGCTTTCGACATCACTATGAAGAGCAGGGACGGGGAACAACGAGCTATAATGTGATTTTAGGCTGCACAAAAAGTATCCGGTTGTGACACTTAAGCCGGAATGTTTGCTGTGAGTTACGATTAAATATGTCATGTGTGAATAAGTTTGAGTGAAATAAACGATATTGGAAAATCCCTTACACCTATTATATACTGTCTAGACATCGCTCCTTGCCATTTCTATATTTTTGAAGCTCCGAAGTAAGGTATGCGGGTCCCTACATTCATAAAATTGCCCACCTTATTTATTTCAGCTTTGTAACGGAAAAAATAAATCCAGATCCAATATTCTGACGAAGAGGTGCATTCATGATTCAGTACATTCTTGGTGCAATTATGATTCTGTCGGCAACCATAAACTTTTTTCCAAGAATATATTGACCATCTTGTATTATAGTGGGATCAATAACTATGGTGATTACTTTTGAAATAAAAAAATAGTTTAATTATTTTATTTCCATCTGTCTCGTTTTCATTTGATTGCCCCTATTATTATTTCTTTTGATGATGAAACACATATAAAAAATATCCTATCTGAAAGATGGAAGCTTTTATTGTTATTAGAATATATTGTGTAAAAGAACTATTATTATCATATTGTTCCATTATTGAAAATATTCAATTTTAAAATATGAATTTTGACTCTATATTTTAAAAAATATATTGATAAAAGAATGCTTTTAAATATTAATCCTGCGCATTGTTTTAGTAAAACAGAACTGTGATTGAACGATGAATGAAATATGTAATGAAAATGCTCTAGCGTTTAAAAATACGTTTTCTTATCAAATATAAAGTGCAGGAGAAAAAGTTGATTTACTTCAATGCTTTTATATAGAGTTCTGCGATTTCTGACCCTTTTTAGGTTACTTTTAGCAATCTCAAATTTATTCACGGACTGTACAAATACCTGTAAGGATATTTTGAGTAATTTTTTTAAATAATATTTTTTCTAACTTCAAATCAGAATTCCTTTGAAAGAAGGAGAAGCCTATTAGCATGGACCTATTAAATATTACCTTAATTTAATTTAATTTAATTTTTTTTTTACTTTATTTTGACACAAAATTTCAAATAATGAAATTCTCTTTTTCAAAATATTCACTTGCATAAGCAAAATATCTACGATTGAAATAAGCGATTACCAAGTCGATGTTATGCTTGGAATTTTAAAATTTATTTTACATTCCTCAAGAAAAAATGTTTTTAAAGGGAATTATATAAATAAAACTATTACGTTTTATAAAATTAAATCGTAAGTGTGTCTGGAGATCTAATTTATTTTTTCCCATCCCATCATCATTATTTGAAAAATGTAAATAATTCACATCCTTTCTATTTAAGAAAAAAACTCAGAATGTAGCAAAATTATCATATTTATGGCATAAACTTTTTTCCTTATTTTCTGAATATATAGCTCAAAAGTCACCTTGGGAAGATAAATGGATTCAGATATGCATGCATAAAATTTGGATTCAAAGTCTGAAATATAGTAAAGATATAAGCTACGGCTGAAGACATTTAAATGAAATAAATAATATTATAATCAAAATGTCTTTTAATGAATATAAAATTCTTCATTAAAATTTAAATATACATTAAACCTTTTATTAAATATATATTACTTAATTTGGCTAAGTGATATTGATCTTTTAATCTAAGAGAAGTCCTGATAGAAAAGTTTTAACTATAATAAACGAGTAAATAGTAAAAAAAAATTCTCTTATTTTATTTAATTCAAGCTTGTTGGAAGGAAATAATTGAACGATTTTATTATGGAGGAAATTCTACGTATTTTTATGATCTTGGTTTTTCAGTTTATTTATTAAATTTCCTTCTCAGTTTTTGAAATAAAAATATTTGAGAATTTTGAAGTTTTAAATATTACAACAATGAGAAAAATATTTATGAAACTAGGAATTATCGATTATTCGAGGACAAATATGAGAAATTGTTATGAATAAAATTTACTAATTATACAGAATTAATTTATTGAAATGGTTTTCAAAAAAACTGACTGTAAAAATCTCCAGAAAGTGAAAGACAAATCAAAATATTTTTGTACTCTATTTGTTTTAAATCTTTTAGAACGTTTAAAACAAGTACATAATTTCTTTGCATTTTTTAATGCTTTAAAACAAGTTTTTAAACTACTGTTAAAAACTTAATCAAAAATTGCAGATTGTAAATATTAAAAAACTCCGATACCAATATTTTGTCAAATTTATTATTGATGGTGCCACTTATGTGGAATAAAAATTTCATACATTTAATCAATTATTTTATAAGAAAAATTAAGAAATTATTGTCATCGTATATCATTAACATAATTATTTATCAATTCTATATTTTTGTGTAAAGAAGGGGGATAAAAAATCTATTCTTCCATTCAAAATAATAAGGGCACCATCCATAATAAATTTGATAAATTATTTGTACCAAGAATTTTTTATATTTACAATCTGAAATTTTTAATTAAGGTCCAAGCAGTGTAAATTATATAAATATTTATTAAAAAATATTTTAAAACTATATTTCTATTAAATTAAACATTATCATTTTCTTATCATTTATTAAATATTTCTTAAGAATATCACTTCATTACTTTTTACTTACTAATCAGTTTTTCAAAAATTCCTTTATTAGCAATGAGTTATTAACAAGTAGAATTTATTTAAAATATTTAGATTGATGTTTAACTTCCTGATGATTTTTAACAATCAGTTTTTTGCAAATCATTTCGTTAAATTTATTCTTTATAATTAGTAAATATTAATCTTAACAATTCCTCATAGTTGTCCCCTATATATCTACAATTCCTAGTATTATAATTTCTTTTCTCATTGTTGTAACATTTAAAACTTTCAAATTCTCAGATTTTAGGTATTTTTATTTCAAAAACTGAGAACTAAATTTCATAAATAAATTGAGAAGTCATGATTAAAAAAGTGTTTAAACTTTCTTTCATAATTATGTAACAAAAGGAGAATGGCTGTATGAAATTTCCGTAAAGTAGAAGCTACAATTGCTGAAATTTCTTTTTGTCGTAGAGTCCTCATCCCTGATTTAATTATGTGATATTGTTAGTATTTAATTATATGAGAAAAATATAAAATTAATAATGCATCAGAGTTTGAAGTATGACTTGTGCATATCATTAAGTTTATCATAATATAAATAAAAAAAAATTTGTGTCATCGATTGGTAGTCTTTACAATAAATGAATTTTTTAAATTAATTAATCAATATACTTATTATTACTCTGAATTTTTTTAACCCTCCAAGCGGCGGAGACGTCTTTTTCTGGAAGGCACAAACCCTCCGAAACGGGCGTAACCGTGTTTTTTCGTTCTGTTCAGTTGTTTCCGAGACGGGCGCAAACGGTTTTTTCCTACTTTCAATTGAAGCGTCGAAAAGGGCGAAGACGTGTTTTTTCTTCTGTGCCGTTCCCCTCCGTTAATGACCTTCTTGTCAGTGATATATTACTTTACGATAACCCCCTAAAGAGAACCGAGTAGAAGCACTTAGCGCTCATAAAAGAATTCCTTATCGTTAAATGATTTAAGTAGGAAGTATATTTCATGTGGTTTTTAGAAACTTATGAGAAAAAAAATCTTCTCACTAAATTTTACTTACCAAAATAATAACTTACGAACACATTCCTTAGTAAAGCAAAATATTTCTAAATAGATTTTTCACGTAAAATGTTGCTATTAAACAATTTTAAAATACGTCTAACGCCTTCAAAAGAATGACAAAAATAAAAATAATTTAAATAATTTATTTTATATATTTATTTAACTACTTTGCCTCAAAATTCATGACATGAATACGTTGACAAATTTTCAGTTAAGAAATAAAGACTGTCTGTTAAAATTTGATTTTTGATGTAAAAATGTTTCAATTTTCTTTTTCATTTATTTAAAAATACGGCATAAAGACTTGCAAGGAATTTCATGTTTTAATTTAATTATTTGTGTTTAAATTAATTTATTTTTTGTGTTTTATTTTATTTAATTCGCAGTAATGTAAATTTATATTATAGGTTCCGAATCAAAAGTTGTAATATATTTATAATAGCCATATTGTAAAATTCTTTTTTTTGTAAATCGCGAGAAACGATAATCACAAAAAAATTAATTAGAAAACAGCTAGAAAACAAAATAAACAAAAAATTAATATAAACAGCTGGTCCTGGATTTATAAAATTTGGTACATAATTACTTCCTGACAAATAGATAATCACTAATTAGAATCTTTTTTAAATTTCCTATTTCTTATTTATTAAATCTTAATTTAAATTTAATCAAGCAGAAAAGCTTATTGGCAATTGTTGTGTCACATTAAAATTCAAAAGATTAACTTTCCTTAGACAAAATTTTCGTTTTCGGGACAATTTTTATTCAGGTTTTAAAAACAATTCAGAATTTTAGAAATAATTTGTAACAATTCTTTTTTATAGAAATGAAATTGAAATCAATTTTGTAATTTTACCGTAACTTTCCGGCGTTACTTTCTTCACGTTGAGAAAAAATATCTGCTTTGTTTAAACAGTAACTTCAGTTAAAATTTTTAAGAACTTTTTAATGGCTTATTTAAATAACACGATGTAAGAATCTTTCACATGATATGCCATAATTGATGAAATTAAGAATAACAACATCATTAAGACTTTGATGATGAATGAATGAATATTTTAATGAGCACTTTAAAATATTTAGGAAACTATTTTTTAAATGTGACATATGAGATACTTTATATACATTGCAACTAATCCCAATTTGAAATAATAATTTTCTAAAACTATTTAAAAATGTTTCTACAATTTCAAATGATATCAAACTAATAGTTTCAAAATATTTGCAAAGATTAAATTTTGAAAAGAAAAAAAATCTTGCGTTTTAATGACTCATTCTGGAGTGTCATGAAGAAATAGGAATCGTCAGCGCAATGAATATAATCAAATGAACATTAGCTTGAAAATAGAAATAAAATGCTCATGCAAATTAAGTTTTCACTACTTTATTGAATTTAATTTCGGATTTATACCTGATTCTGTTAGTGATTAATGTATATATTCTATACATTGATTACTATATTATTTCTGCATTCATTACGTTATTAATAAATCATTCAAATAAGCTGTAGATTTTTGAACAATATATAAATTAAACAATTCATTTAATTAGTATTTAAATATGAAGAACTTATTCTCAAAAGTACTTCTGTTTTTTCAAGATCTGATTCTTTGAATTAGAAAAACATTAAAAAATTTGTATGAAGAATCAATCCAAAAATTTTAGTTGAATATTAGTAAAATTAATTTTGAAAGTTGCTTAGTTGCTACAAACATGCTCTTGTTATCATTCAGAATAGCCTTAATTACGGTTTATATTCTGTTTTGCCTTGATTTCATTTAGGAATATGACAAGTACGAAATTATTTATTTTGGAACATTCGACTTATGCACTTGTACATTCTGTCATTCAGAACTTAAAAAAAAATGTGCCAATCTGTTAACTCTGCTATTTTCAAAAGATAGATTCTAAGAAATTGTGTTGAAGCATTGAAAAGTGTTTTCTTGCCAAAATTGATATTTGATTTTAATATATATATATATATATATATATATATATAT
>JAPMOQ010045375.1:356912-407090 GCA_026543055.1 Argiope trifasciata
GTTGGATTATTTTCTAACAGGGAAACATGGTGTACACATTTAGAGAACAAAAGATTGACTAAGATGTCATATAAAAATACACTTGAAAAATATTTTCATGTATCGCTCACACATTTATTCCTCTAAATCCTGTCAACAATGGTTAACCGTTTTCACCTATGTTCCAAGATTCAATATTCTAACTCAGAAATGTACAACCATATAAATTTTCTCCCAAATGAAAATGAGATTTTCTGTCTTATTAATAATCAGAAAAAAAGTTATTTAATTTATTAGTTAAGATTCCTGAAATGTTTCTTAAAGAAGGCTTACTAAACAATTTTTATAGATTTTCTATAAAATTAATTTATTTCGTAAAGCTGCTAGAATAAACATGTATCACAACTAATCCGAATTTTTTTCTCTGTTTATTTACATCTTTCCCGTGCTTTTTTTTCCCTTTTTAATCATTTTATCAAAGGCTGAAAATTATGTTCTCAAATTGCACTTTCTAACTTAAAACCGTTCAAATATAAATTTTATTCCAACTGAGAAATGAAATTTTCCGATTCATTAAATAATCAAAAAAGAAAAAAAATAATTATAACATTACTTCTTGGAAAATTCTTAATAAATGTTTATTAAACTTTTTTTTATAGATTCTCTATAAAAATACGATTTATTTTGAATTGTTGCTCGAATAAATATGTATCATAACTCTCCGTTCAAATTCTGAATGAGTTGTGCAGGTTCTTTGTCATTTTCTTTCTAAGGAAGAAAAAAGAAATCTCTTCTTCTGAATGTGCTGCAGACAACGATTGAGGAGAATTGATTTTCCTGCTCGAAGTTGCTGAGTAATGTCTACTGAGAATATTTATCATGAAGCTCAGCTGGTCCTCACCTAAGGCAAAGAACTGCGTCACTGCATAATACCCAAATACACATTTATTAAGCCAAAAAAAAATTGTATCCGTCAGGAATTGTAAGACTTATTCAGTCAATGATTGCTTTATTCGAAATGTTGCTCAGTGAGATCGAATCATTTAGATAATACAGATGGTTGATTGAAAATAATAATAACAATAAAATTACAATTCATTCGATAGTTATGAGACATTAATAATTTTTTTAACACTTTAAAGGTAGGAAATATGTTATATTTCATGGGAATCATAAATATTTCTTTTAAATTTTATGAAATTATTATATTTTTATCTGGAAAGAAATTGATTATTAATTACACTAAATTTTTTTAAAGTGGGACTCTATATTTGATCAAACTGATTGTACTGTAATTCAAAAAATACGGTTGGCAATGTCATAGATACTCCAACATATTTTTTTCCTTGAAGGCTATATAATTTTAGGCAAATTTGCTAATTCATATAATTATAAACTATATCCTTTATTTTTTAATTTAGGATCTTCTATTGTTTAAAATTGTATTGAGATCTATCATTTAATATGACACTATTAATAAATAATTTTAATAAAAATCTGTTAATATTTGCATAACAAATTTGTATTTCCGACTTAACACAGAAAGAATATTTTGATGCACCGCACAAAATGCTTTAGAATTACAATATATTGCATACAGTAAAAAAAGTGAGATATTCGAGAAATATTCACCAATATTTTAGTATCATCGATATTAAAAATTAGTATTAGTATAGTATTTCAACAATTAATAAAGCCGGTATCAATCATTAGTATAGTCGTTATCAATCATTAGTATAACAGGTATCAATCATCATCATTATTATTGTTACCGGCATCATCATATCATTTATAATCATCACTATTGCTATAATCTGCATAACATTTAAATAAATGCTTAAAGCGGGCAGTGCTTAACTTCTTTTACCTAATTATAGCTTTCTTTGTCGCATATTCTTTATCTATTTATAACTGCATAAATGAATTCAGAAAAACTGATTTTCACTGCTGTCGGTGTTCTTCAGTTTTATTTTTCTATGATCATAATAAGGAATAATGACTTACTGAAGTCAAAATAAAATGATGTTTATATGAGGAAATTAAAAAAAGAGAATTGGGTTTTCAACATATAAAATTATACATTAACATAAGATCATAATACATTAACAGAAGATAAATCTTAAAATTTTATCATATATTCATTCAATATAACCCATTTTATATTTATATTCGCTGTAATTATAAATATAAGGAAATATGCATTATTTCCTTCGCCAGAATTAAACTTTAGGAATGATTATTCGATTCGAATGAGAGATGAAACAAGTAAGTTTCAATCATAATACACTGCCAGTAATTATATTAATACCTTAATCCTTATTTCTGGACATGTTAAACTGAGAATTGTCTCTATTAAACTTGAATTTTCAAAATGTCAATTTTACAAAATGGTGCAACTTATGCGGGATTTGAAATTTCATGAACAAAGAATTCGATTCATTACTATCCTATTATATTAGAGACATAAGCAATTGTATAGTTAATGCTTAAAATTTCATATTAGTAATCAGTATGCTTATAGATAGGCAAATAACTGAACTAAACAATGATGTGGAGCCCAATGTATTGATTGAGTATATGTAATTTCCTCTGTATGTAACTAAATTCGTGGATGAAATCAAACATGGGCATAATAGGGGATATTCAGCTATCGATTATAATGAACATTATCTACAAGAAGATATTGAAATGTGTCGATGTGAATAATCCTCACAATAAATAGATATCGTTGTTGAAACAAGTGCGATCCTAGTTCTATCTGAAACAAATTCAAAGGACACTATTGGTTCAAAATATTGAATTTTCGCAACAAAAATAAGTCAATGATACAAAACTACAGGAACAATCTTTTGTTATACAATGTGGATAATGCAGAGTTACAAGGGAAAAAAATTAACATATTGGATTATTGGATATACATTGGTCTATCGGATAAAGTTTTGTCTTGTTGATATTTATTATGTGGTTAACAATTTTAAAGTTTGAGCTGCTTGAAAGATTTTAATTGGTGGAAAAAGATTTTGGTTATTATCTTTTAACTTTGAAATATTGTTTAAAAGCATTCGGGTCAATATGAGTATTTATCAATCTTACTTAACATTACGAATTACTATTAAGCATCTTACATATTTACTTTGACTTTCACTAAACTAAGCATTACTGTATTCTGTTTCCGCTGAAATCATTCAAGTAATCAACTGATTCTCCTATAACACTGTTGTCATTCAATATCATTTGCTAACTAGGTGCTCTAATTTTTCTCACATAAAAAACAATATTGTCCGTGAACGGGGTTTTGTCTAGATATAGAAATATTAGTAGGAAATGAATTAGAACTTTCACACGATTTTGGGTAACAGTCCATTCATGTAAGCAGAAGAAAACAATGCGATACTTCCACTTTCAACAAGGAAAATAAAAATTGAGAGACAGCGATACCAGTAGCCGGAATTGCCTCATGAGTCTTCAAACGAGCAAATATAGTAGATTAAAACCTAGAAAGGTGAGGTTAAATTTTCCAGATTTTTCCTTTAAACAATTTTTTGATACCACTATTCAGTCAATCGGCTTAATATCATAATATAAACTCTTAGATGTTTCTATTAACCAGAACTGATGCAATGGTGTCCCGACAAATTATCTATTTCACATCAAAACTATAACTGCCCTATAATTAATGCAATGGATCGTCTTTTCGTATTCGTAGTACTATGAGTGGTTTACAGCAGGAAGATGCTTTTTGATATTAGAATGCCGGTCCTCCAGAACAAAGGAGTTGAGTTTTGAGGAAATACAATAATTTTCCTTTTTCTGTATCTGTTACAATTAAAGAGAGAAAAAATATATTAATTCTTCTTAGCATAACTTTATTTTAATGAACTGGTATATAAAAATGTAATAAAAGTTGCAATTAGATAAAAAATTAGGTGTTGTAAAATATTTTTCATTTCAAACTTTGAGTGCTTTTTAACCTCTGTATTGAAATCTCGATTGAAAACTCTAATAGAAAATGTTATTTTTTACTCTCCTTTAAGAAATTAAAGAAAGAAATAAAGAAGAAAAGGGGGGGGGGTTATTTTCCTTATATTTCTAACAAAAAGAATATTCTCTTTGATTTCCAGCTTGCACCCATTTTTTTGATATTTTAATCTGTATCCTAAAATTCAACAGGAATGTTAGATATGAAGCCAATACTATTAAGAAAAGTGTAAAAAGATTTTCAATTTCATACCTATGTATATAACATTTTTAAACAATGTGTATAGCAGTTCGGTTGGAAACTCTCATAGGATGTGCTCATTTATTCTCGCTTATAGAATTAGAGAAAAGAATAATGGAGGAGTGAGGTTTACTCTCCTTTTGTTCGATACTTCAAACGAAAAGATCTTATCTTTGCATTCCAGATTGAATCTAAAATTTTTTTGTCTATTTCTTGAACTTTATCATGAATCCTTTTTGTGAAACTAATAATATTAAGGAAAGAAATAAGAAGGATATATACAGTAAATAATGTAACTTTTCTTATTTCTTTCATTTAGAAATAAAATCGCAAGAGTATTGGATTTTTAATAATGAAAGAAAAGTTTGTAATTCCCATTATTAGAAGAAACAACTCATGACAAAATATTTTAAAAAAATCATTTTTTATCTGAAACTTAAAAATGCACCAGAATAGCCGTTTCCATTAATTGCAGAAGCAATTTCCAAATGGTTTATGAAGTGTCTTCCAAATTTCAAATTTGACCTGTCAATTAAAAAAAACACGTTAAAATAACTGTAAAATAATATAAAAAGAAATTCTTACTTAAAATATTATCTACTTATTTCGGTAATACTTTAAAAGCTCTGAAACTCTTAAGATAAACTTTAGATATTTAAATTTTTAATCAATGAAGTGGAAAATGAAGATCGTAATCCTAGAGGTATATTTTTTCAATTAATTTTGAAGAGAAAGGATGACTTCCTGAATCAGATTCAGACTCGTTCAACATTTATAATTAGTTTAGCAAAAATAGAAAATGTCCAAAGATGGGTAATGAAAAAGTATGGAATTTATTACAGAACGCAATTGAAAGAAATGCATTATTTCAGTTCCCTAATGAGAACAGTTTTTTCGGAACAATGATTAAAATATTTCCCCTGACAACAAGCATTAATGTTGGAGTAATAATGTATAAATAAAAGAGAAATACGACTTCAAAAGATTAGAAACAGGAACAACTGTAATTAAATTAACTCCCAGTCTCTCCATTAAGGAAAAGTTTATTTCATTGTACAATATAAAACAAAAAAAAATTGAATTAAACTATTTTATCCAATCAGTTCTATTTTTAGAATCAAAAGTAGACTAGTTAAAGTAGTAGAAAGTAGTTTAGTTAAATGCTATGCATTTTAATATATTCTACTTGTAAATATTTATTACTTTATTAAAGAATTAGAAAATATTTTATGCTTTGTTTACTTATTGAATTTTAAATTATAAGTATTTATTTGACACCATGTATTGTTGACTTAAAAAGTTTAATTATCTTTAAAATAAAGCTATATTAAAGTAAAAACTAGTAAGTTCAAAGGAATTCAAATACAGAAACCTGGTGATTGTTCTTTACTGATCATTTTATTCCAGCATCATCACATTCATTCTTAATCTATCTTATATCTACTTACCTACTTGAAAGGGTCTTAGGCCTTGAAGGTCAACGAGGTAAGAACGATTGTTTTTTTATTGAAACGGTTGAAATATATTGATTTTTATTAATCTATTGATCTTTTTTATTGAAGGGTTGTATTTAACAACATAAGTTTAGTTCATTTGACTAAAATAAAATATTTAAATTAAATAGTTAAAAAATCAATTCTGGATTCAAGTCACTAAATTGAAAAGTAGACAGAGAAAGCAGTAAAGAATATAACATAAAAATATCGCAATGTGTAAAGGATTGAAGATATAGTAAAATATATGGCAATATCAAACAATGTACCAATGTCTAAAACACCAAATGAATCCATTATACAAAAGGAGTAACAAGTCGTTATTGTTTTTAATGACACTTTTTCATTTATAAGCTCTCAGATTAAAGAGTCATTGCGAATTTAATCTGAATTGTGCGTTTCTTGTTTTATTTTCAGTAGCACCATATAGGGTCAATAGTACGACTCAGGCGTCACAGCGCCTTCATGGACACATCCACACACACACTTTACATTTCATGCACACATCCACGCATCGTAATTTAGACCTGGTTCAGAGAACAATCACCTCTGAACCAGTTTCAATAGTGGTATTACTTTCGACATTGATGACTTTGGGACCACGGCAGATTTATACGAGCGCCTGTCACCACACAAGTGGCGAAGCTTCGGCCGGCAGGGTTCAAACTCATAATCTATGGGGTATGAGTCCAACGTTCTACCAACCAGGCTATCTCGCCCCCTTAATGAGCGAATGACACAAATACAAAGTAGTGCGAGATGGTCAAAGATATAAAGAGAAATATCACTTGAAGATAAATCAAAAATATGAGCAAAAACGCAGAAAAATAAATTTATACCTATAATTCAGCTTAAAAAACAACAAAAAGAGATTATGCCAAAATAATTACATAAATAAAACATGAGTTAAAACCTAACTGCAAAAAATCCAAGGCTCAGGCCCATCATCTGAACTTCTTATGAATTTATACACAAATAACGCTCGAGATTTCACAAATCTTCCCCATCATCTTCATCGAAGTCTCATTTTTGAGTATGCAAAAAAACCAGTGAAGAAATAAGAACTATCATATATCAACGCCTCACCAATCAAGCTATATCAGTCCCGTAATAAGTGAATGACACAAATACAATCTGAAAATACAAAGCAGAGCGAAAAGGTCAAAGGTATGAAGAAAAGTATCAATTGAAGATAAATCAAAAATATGAGGAAAGACGCAGAAAAATTATTATTATTTATAATCCTACATAAAAAGCAGAAGAGTTTAGGCCTAAACAATTACAGAAATAAAGCATGAGTTAAAACAAAATTGCAAAAAAAAACTTAAGGCACAGATCCTTCATCTTAACTTCTTATGAATTTCTACACAAATAACTCTTGAGATTTCACAAATCTTCCCCATCATTTCATCAAAGCCTCCTTTCTGAGTATGCAAAGAAACCAGTGAAGTGATAAAAACAATCATATTTTGACATTGATCTTCCACACAATATCATTGTCCAGACCATAGTTTCATAGATAATAATCAGCATGAAGGGCTCGAGAATGCTTTCTCAACATGTACATATCCCCTTTTGTGGTAAACTATACGAGCATATCACATTTATTTATCAAATTAAATAATTCCTCTCTATCAGCATAAGATATTCCCGTATTTCCACAAAACGTTAAATGTATGACAACGTCATAACAATATCATTGATTATTATAAGCCGAAAGGATTACCAGTGACTCATTTGTTGAGATTGTGAGGCCTTATTACCATTTAATATTATATTAATATCAACCAAAATTTAATTTGCTCAATATGTTTGCAATTTCACCCAATTTTTTTTATTTATTGCATGTCTAAAAGCTTTAATTTCGAAAGGTAAACAATTGATAAAATAAGCAACTGATATGAAAACAGCCATTAAATAAAAAATTTCCGTTCTTAGTGTGATTGTTCAGCAACATAACTCTCAAAAAACAATTATAACTGTTTTTTTAAACATTTATTTGACAAAATAAACCGAATTTAGATCAACTGAAATGAAATATTTGAGTCACCTACATTTAAACATAATCTTATTTGACTTTGTAATCTTATAAATCGATGCAGTGCCATCGAGCGGTTCTACTATTTTTTTAATATGGCACTGAAGTTATTTTTTTCACTCGAGAAACTATGACCTTCTAAAACTCTAGTTTCCAGAAATGATGCGGAAAGATTATTTTTCAGATGTAACTTCATCTTTGAAAGGAAAGAAAGGCTATCTAAGAAGAAAGCTCAATGTAAAGTAAGTAATATATTTTGGTTGGAGATCAATTCATGTAAAAAGATAGGTTGATGGCTAGGTGCACTGCTATCGTCAGAAATCCTTTTTTTAAAAACCTTTTGGAAATTCCAAAGTTTAAAGTTTTTAATTTAAGATATAGAATCAAGCTATTCTTACATGTTCCTACCTGAGATTTGACTTTCGATTTGAATGGTTTTTATTCAACTGAGAAAAATGTTGAGTAGATGAATGAATAAAATAAACTACATTTATATTTTTTTTCATTAAAATTTACTTTGAACATAGAAAAATATAATAATATTCTTTCTGAATCACAGGCGAATAAAAATACTTTTAAATATAGTTTTTAAGAACTCATATCAGATTTAATCCCATATCGATTGATCCGATCAAATCACTAACACGCATGGAAAAATCTAATGCCGTTACAGCAACTAAGGTTGAGTCTCAAGTGTGATCATTGCTTAGAGTACGTCCCATCATCAGTAGGGTAACTGACCCAACACCAATTCTAGCGAGAACCAACAAGCATACCAAATAACCAGAAATAGCATCTTCTCCTCCTCATACCTGATGAGCCAAATCACAAGAATCACTTTTATATCTGAAAGTTAAATAAGGTTTTCAACTAATATGAGAAGTATAATTAAAATTATATCGCAAAAGTACATTTCTTTTTACCTTCCTCTCTAGTTGATTAAACAATTTAATGAAATAAAAATAAAAATTTTGGATTTTAGCCAATCAAGTTTAGTAAATGCTAATTATTAAACAGCTAACCATACTATGTATTCAAGCATCGTGAACTTCAAATCAGTAAGACTAAATTTCATGGCAGCACTGACTCAAAAGAAAATCAAGTTCTGCATGGCCTTCTTCACTTAGTTTAGAACTTAACACACTAGAAGTTTCAAAACTATTGGTTGTTCTTAAGTTGTTTCCAATTTTGCTTGAAACATATTACAAGAAAATCTCGAGTACAAATAATAAATTTCAGAAAAAAAAGAAAGAAAAACATGAAATGAAAAAACAATTTCCACTTGGAAATCAATAGTTTTCTTCGAAATCCCAATTTGAAGCGCTTTTCTTTCTACAGAAAAAAATAAAGAAAATATTACATCAGGAACCCGAGTACTTATTAATAAAGGTATGAAGTGAAATGAATGTTTCACATATAATATACTAAAACATATAAAAGAGAAATTAGTATCATTTTTAATGAAATTTTGAAAATTTTATTTAAAGATATATTGGCTTCCTTAATTTCATATGTTGGCATAACGCAACAAAGTTTTCTGTAAATTAAAACATCTTCTTTTTAATTGTTATTAAGCTTAAGATTGTATAAAGGTTAATTATCTTGAAATTATTATGTTTCCTGGGTCTGATAATTTAATTAAAAAAATTTTTGGAAAGGCGTTCTTTATTTACCTAGATTGGTTGGAAATTTTATACATAAATTAAATTACGATACTTTATAACAGTGATCCGCAACCGGTGTTCCGCGGCACACTGGTGTGTCATGAGCCAGATACAGGTATGGCGCGGTCAAATACATTGTATTTGACATTTTACAATTTTTCATCATGTATTTAATACACAATGAATTTTTTTTTCATAATAATGTCTATTTTTCTAAATATACTATAGAATAATTATTATAACTAAATTATTCAATGGTCCCCTTGTGAGAACAGTTGAAAACTGCATAGTGTGTTGTGTAAACCCCAAGGCCCACCAAATTAATCATAGAAAAAGCAAAATGACCGTTATGCGCGTCGTTGAAGACTCATGCGCATGTGTTATTTGCATTTGGGCGTGGTACATCACGTTCACTCGTAAGTCATTGTTGTCACTATTTTACAACACAAAGTTAAATAAACACGTTCCTACCACTAACGATAATTTTTATTAATTATCTTACTGAATTATGTATGGTTAACGTTCTTCGTATAAAAAGTTTTAAGTTTTATACCCTTTTAAATCTGGATAAATTTTGACGTCGGAAATATTCGTGATGCAGATGATGAAGAACCCAGCAGAAGTGTTACAAAAAACCTAAAAAAGGTAGTGTAAAGAAAGTACAACGAAGACTACATAACATGGATTCTCGTGGTGTGGTGACGAAACGGCATCAAGACCACAGTGCATCATTTGCGGCGATTAGCTATCAAACGAGTCAATGGTACCCAGTAGATTAAAGCGGCATCTGTATTCAAGCCATCCTAGCTGCGCCAACAAAGACAAACAATAATTTAAGAGGTGCTTAGAACAAAATAAAAAACAGAAGAAATTTATGAAATCGGCAGTAACAATTTCTGAAAAGGCATTAGAAGCTAGCTATCATGTTGCAAAATTAATTGCACGTCAGAAGAAGCCACATACTGTCGGCGAAACACTTATTAAAGCAGCATGCATGAAATTGTTAGCCTTATGCTTGGACCCAATGAAGTTAAGGAAGTGAATAACGTTTCGTTGTCTGCTGATACTATTTAAAGACGTATTCACGATATGTCAAGCGATATTTTAGGAACACTGATTCAAAAACTGTTATCGGCTGAAAAATTTGCGCTTCTGATCGATGAAACAAATATTAAAAATAAAGCACAGCTGATAGCTATTGTACATATCGTTCACCAGGACTTTATTAAAGAACATTATGTATTTTTGTAAGGAGGTGCTAGAGCGAACTACCGGTGAAGAAATTTTTCGAGTAACCGATGATTTCTTCAAAATATGTAATATTCAATGGAGCAACTGCATTGCTGATGGCACTGCGGCAATAAATGGTAGTAAAAAAGGTTTTGTCTTTTGTGTAAAACAAAAAAAGGGTACGATTTACACAATGCTGCATGCATTGAGAAGCATTGATGGTCAAGAATTTTCTGGAAGAACTTTTGAACACGATGAATGAATGCATTAAAAACATAAAATTAATTAAATCAAGAGCCATAAATTCGGGATATTTTTGGATTACTTTGTGCAGAAATGAGAGCTGAACATGAATCTTTATTATTTTATACAGAAATTTTTTGGCTATCCCAAGGCAAAGTTTTGGCTTGATTATTTGAGCTTCGTCACGAGGTGCGTGAATTTCTTTTAACACAGAATATTCTCGAAATATGCCAGCACCTCGATGATGATTACTGGATACCAAACTTGCATACATGGCTGATATATTCGAGCATTTGATTGAACTTAATAAAAAAATGCAAGGTTAAAATGAGAATATTTTGTCGTGCTCCCACAAATTGCAGGGATTTATTAAAAAAACTCGAACTGTGGCAGAAAGAGTTACAAAAAGGATGTTTGGAAATGTATCAAAGGACCAATCATATTACAATTGAAAACAAACAATTAATTGTGGATCTGCCCCCACAACATTTAAGTATGCTTCAGCAGAAATTCGATCAATATTTTTATTCCATTAATACGGATCAATACGATTGGATTCAAAATCCTTTTGCAACCAATGCAATAAATTCTACGGAAGCACTACCTCTACAAATTCATGAGGAATTTACAGATTTAAATGATGACATGACTTTAAAATTATACTTTTCCGAAGTTCCATTAGATATTTTCTGGATTTACGTTAAAAAAGAATATCCTCACATTTCCTACAAAGCAATCTTAACATTGCTTCCATTTTCGACGACATATTTATGTGAGCAAAGTTTTTCAACTCTTGTATTAATTAAAAACGATAAGAGGTTATGCTTAAAAGATTTTGACCAAGAACTTCGGGTCGTAATGTCAAATATTGAGCCGAATATAAAACTTTTGTGTTCATTGAAACAAGCGCAGGTATCACATTAATAATTATTATGATTGCGTAAAAGTAAATATGTTATGGTTTTACGTATGTATATTTTTCAAATAAAAAACATTTATTGTAAAATTTGTGTATCAATTAATACCTATATACTTTCGCTTTTGGTGTGCCGCGGATTTTTAAAGAGAAATAAGGTGCGTCGTAGGTGAGAAAAGGTTGCGGAGCACTGCTTTATAATATCATTTAAATATCTTAAATATTTTCTTGTAAAATTTTATGCTAATTTGTATAATTCTTTAAAACTTAGTGTGGGACATTGTTAATGGTTATTTCATTCAAATTATTCATTGAATTATTTGCAAGAAAATTATTTATGCTTCTAAAACATAAAACATATTATAGTTCTATATAGGGCTTTTGGAATTTAAGAGCTGTTAGTAATGTTATATTTTCAAATAAATTGTTTATTTTGCTGTTATTTTAACTTGTAACTAAAGTCAATGCTATTTCTTTTCAAAGCCCTCCATAAAAATTGATTAATAAAAAAATAACGCGATCAACTTAGTATTTACACATATTAAATTCAATAAATAGAAATCGATGTACACTGATGGAAAAAAAATCCCAATACCAAGAAAAAATTATTGTACAGTAATGAAATTTCAGGAATACATTTGTCTAGGTAACATATTTAATTGATTAAAGTTTCAAAATCACAGGTAGAGCCATTGACTGGAAGAGCATTTCAAATGTAATATGTTGGTACATTAGTAACCGGTGTAACCGCCAGAATTTTGAATGCAAGCATGCAAACGTGCATGCATTGTGTCGTACAGGTGTCGGATATCAGTTTGTGAGATGGAGTTCCATGCCTGTTGCACTTGGGTGGTCAATGCAGGGACGGTTAATGCTGGTTGGGGATGACGCTGGAGTTGTCGTCCAATGATGTCCCCTACGTGCTCGATTGGAGAAAGATCTGGTGAGCTAGCAGGCCAAGGTAACATGTCGAAACTCTGTAGAGCATGTTCGGTTACAACAGCGGTATGAGTCGAGCGTTTTCATGTTGGAAAACACCCCCTTGAATGCTGTTCATGAATGGTGGCACAACAGGTTGTATCACTAGACTGACGTACAAATTTGCAGTCAGGGTACGTCGGATAACCACGAGAGTGCTCCTGCTGTCATACGAAATAGCTCCCCAAACCATAACTCCAGGAGTAGGCCCTGTGTGTCTAGGCCGCAGACAGGTCACTAGCAGGCGTTCACCTGGCCTCCTTCTAACCAACAAATGGCTATCACTGCAACCAAGGCAGAACCGGCTTTCATCAGAAAGCACAACAGATCTCCACACCGTCCTCCAATCAGCTCTAGCTTGACACCACTCACGTCGCAAACGGCAGTGGTTTGGAGTCCGTGGAATGCACTGTACAGGGCATCTGGCTCGGAGCTGTCCTTGAAGTAACCGATTTGTAACAGTTCGTTGTGTCACTGTGGTGCCAACTCCAGCTCGAATTTCAGCTGCAGACGCAGTACGATTAGCCACAGCCACCAGTACGACGGTCTTCCCTCCCAGTAGTACCACGTGGCCGCCCGGAACCTGGTCTTCTTGAGGCAGTACCTTCCCTTGACTACTGCCGCCAATACTCATGCACAGTGGATACATTCCTGCCAAGTCTTTCAGCAATATCGCGGAAAGAAAACCCACCTTCTCGTAGCCCTACAACACGACCTTGTTAAAATTCAGTGAGCTGTTGATAATGGCTTCTTCGTCTTCTCAGAGGCATCCTTCCCTAACATTAACCCACTACGTCAAATCTCAACTGTAAATAACGATCACGAACTTTACAGCGCTTATTTAAACCAAACCCCGTTTGCATGTTCATAGTGTCCCTACTAGCGTCACACTTACGTGCGTAGCTCGAAATTTGAATCGATGTCATCTTTCAGATGTATAAACACGCTAACCAAATTTCGTTTATCTAGCACAGCTCCTTCCTAGAGTTGGGATTTTTTTTTCCATCAGTGTATTTACGATTATCAATCTAAAAAAAATCACAAATAATCGCAGTTTAATAGAAAGTAATAAGTTGCCGAATTTAGACTAAAATTTTTCAGTGAATTAATTCATTCATGATTTGCTAATTATTAACTCGTCTGAATGATTACATTTTTGTAGCGTAAACAATATTATACTTCTGTTTCACGCAAAAATAAACATTTATGCATAATTTACAGTTTTTGAGTATTTTAGAAGTTTGAGAACTGAAACGGACTTTAATGTCTTAGAACATTTTTTTATAAAATATCCTTAAAAAATATTGCTATGTAAAGAAATTCTAGGAAAATTATGAAATTAATGTTATTTTCTGAAGTTTTAAATGATAAAATATAATTACTTTAGCCCTTCTTTCATATATCCGACCACTCAACCACTACTGAAATTAGCAGTATCGACAGATTACATTAGCCCTGTATCTCTAAATGTTGTTTTTAGTAGTTTATTCTTTTTATGAATTTTATAACTTGTCTTACAGAATTATTAAATATTAAAATATGTTATATAAGTGGAACATTTCACTAATTTTATTTCATTACTAGCTGGTAGCCGGCCCGTTGATGCCGCCGAAAATATAAAGTGCAATTAATCAATAATTTGGCAATGTTTTATCGAAGTAGGATGAAGGGTACGACAGTATATGAAATACGAACAAACAAATATCCTTTTTTTGTTTATTAGATTTGTGTATTCTTTTAGAATTGTAAAGCTTGGTGTTCTTTCAGAATGGTAATAAAAGAAACTATTTATAAAATCTCGTGATTCGTTTAATATTTGTTCGGAATTATCAAGTTTAATTTCAGAGAATAGGATTGAAATATTTTCTTTCAAAATTGATTAAACGTATAAAATATGTTTATACCATAAAATCGTTAATATAGTTGAAAAGATAATTTTCTGAAAATTAAGATAGTGAAAAATTATTTGTATTATAATATTTTTGTAAGTTACTGTGAGAAACGCTAAAATTTGATTAAAGCATAGGACCCCCAGGATTGGCCTCCCCAAAATGTTCTCACATAATCTATAATAAAATTGTTACTTTTGAGAATTATTCGCATGGCATTTGTGATGAATAGTTATATAATATTAACCTTTAACTTGGATTTAGGATTTCTACTAAATCTAATGGGCCTCCTCAGCAATTTATTTGGATATTAATCCCTGTTAAAGAGATGCGGTTGAGATCCAAATTTTTATTTTAGATAATTACACTATGCCTACAACCCTCCCGTAGATATAGAAATAAGCTGATAAAATTTCATCGCAGTCGAATGAAAAGTTTAGGAAGGCATTAGAGACACACAGACAAACATTCATTTTTATTTATAGGGATAATTAACAATAACCTTCTTCAATTTAACTGTTCATGTCTTACAGTCTTTGTACATCATCATTTATATATAAATCGAATAATATGAGATGATCTTCTATCATAAATAAAAGTGTCGAAGATTTTAGATGGAATAATTATATTTTCATCGAAAACCATTTAATTACTCATTCCAACTTTTATTTTAATTCATAAATGATTTTAGAAAATTATATTCAGTCTGAAATGAAAAATCCCTTGAAAATTGTTTTATTCGATCATTAGTTTGGAAAATTTAATGGAAGTGCGTGTTATATAAGACATGTACAAACCTACTCTTTATTCTTGAATGTAATTTATCTCATCTTATTCATAGCAAAAGTATTTTTTAAATGTCCTTATTGTCAGATTTTTAGAAGGAAAAAGCAATTTAATCGACAGAAGTGTTTTTAGCTTGGAATTAGGAAATGAGTTTTGAAATTATTTAATTTTAATAAGGATTTTGTAAAGATTAAGCAAAAATGTTGATCAAAGTTTTTAAAATTTAAAATGAAAGGCTCTTTGAACATTGCATCTATTAATATTTTGAAGGTAATTTAAATGAATTTTTAAGGGAATAAATTTTTTTATGGTGATATAAATTGAAATGATAAAAGAAGTTTCTTTTGAATTTCTGTAAATTTTTACTTTGTTATAAATAATTTGCTTGTATCGTTATAGTTAGAGAATTCAAGAAAAGCAGTAGATTCTTAATAATCCATTTATATCACATTTGAGAATTGCCAAACTAAAGAAAAAGCAGGATTAAAAATTATTCCAATGATTAAAATTCAGTTTATTGTATAATATATAAAACGAATGACGAAGAAAATTGCTCTAAATGCAATTTAGAATACTAAATCTAATTTAAAATCCTTTTTTATATGTTACCGATAAAGTATGAAATCCGGCATTCTATATAATGGCCAGGCATTGTATAAAATGCCTAAAATTAGTCAGGAATGCATGAAACGGTTTCTATTTCACCCAGGTATTCTATAGATTACCAAATGAGAAACCGACAAAATATGAAATATCTTTCCGATTCATTTTGAATATTCCATGGCAAAAGTATTACTGTCGTGATAACAGTCTCGAGATAATAATTCAATATTAATAATCGAATTATAATCCCGTGATTATTAACGGGATTGCAATTCAACTTTTTATTCACATTTATCAGAGTAGATCATTCATGTATGAAATACCAACAAAATAGAGGGTCAAGCTATAATTTTATTTTTTATATTTTTTTTTGTCAAAGATACCATCATGGATATATTCTTTTCGAGTGATACAACTAAAAAGTAATCACTGCATTTTTCATAACAGAAGACAGATCTTACCGTTTGTTAACTCAAACAAAACAGTACAGTGAACAATCAAGGGAGATGAAATTTCTCAAGATATTATGATACTTCAAAAATATCTGGGAATCTTGCATTTTCATGCAATTTGTAAAGAGATACGGCCACTCATTATCTTTGAAGATTTTGACTGAGAACAATTTCCTCTGAAGCTAGGACAGACTTCAGAAGTTTCCCAAATTATGCTCTATAATTCAAAGGAGTATTCAGGAGGAGTTTGGTGCTACTTCTCTAATGCTTGTAATTTATGTGATCATTTAGAGGTAATTAGATCTTGCTGAAATGACCGCTTATGATGATCAGAATGCCTCAAATGCGAGTCGGCCACTAGTGGTCAAGCATAGCTGAAGATAATGGACAGCTAGTATTATATATAGAACTTAATAACTGAAGCGTGGTGGACCTGTTATCGAATACATCTTTAGTGTGGAAATATATTAGATTTCAATTTATCACATTAATTTATTTCTTATTCGGGATTAAATTATTAAGTTAATAATTTAGTACTGCAGTATACCACAAATGACATAGAAATATCTGAAAGAATATTGCAGTTGATAAATTTTTGGATGCAAGTCATGCAGTTTTCAAGGGTATGGTATTTTAAAAGGAGGATAGCAGAATGTAATAAGATGTTCAAATAAAATTAAAAATGATATTATTTCCCATTTGAATAAGAAGCGTTATTGGAAAGAAAAATGATTAGTATTTATCTGATGAGAATTAAGTCCCTATAAGTGAGTATTAACTAAGAACTTTTTTCATCATTATAAGAAAAGTGTGTATTTTTATTTGAATAATAGAATGTACCAAAGAAAATGTCAATTGTCTAGAAGAAAAATGTTAGTTCTAATTTATTTATATTACATGTACATTACGAAGCATAGCAATTCACTTATATTCCTCAAACCTTTTATTACAAACGAGATATAGTCTCATTTTCTGTAAATATTCATAATCTAAAAGTTAAGAATTAAATTCAAGAGTGTTTGATTAATAAATCTTACCCACTACACGGCTAAACTGAGTTTGATTGCGTAAACCAGTTAAGTTGGCATGATTTAACGCGAAAGAATGGATATCCCATTGTCAGGATTCTCGTCATTTGTAATTATCCTTTCCTCTAAACAAAATATATTGTGAGATATTTTGAATGCCAATCAATGCCAGAGAGATATCGTAACAGTGTTATTCGGCATTATTTGCTAATAGAGTTCCTTAAATGGTGATGGGGTTTGCAATATTTTCTCTTAAAACGTTCGCTGATGGCATTCAAATAAACTGTTAGAGCAAAGCGACTAACAGCCTTACCATAGGATGACCTCAAAAAGAATAAGCTAAGTGATGTTGAATGAAAGCCTAACAAGTTGAGTATTAAAATGATAATTAAGTGCAAAGTTGATAGGATTCTTGGATTCAATTCAGTAACTTTGAAGAACAGACTGCTAGCCTTCTTTCGTTTTACTAAATACTGTTCCACTTTATCGAAATATTCAGGCAGAGTTCGTGCCCTTATGATACTTCTTTTCGAATAATCGCTGTCGGCCATTCTGTTTTAACACTACTAATTTTTTTTATTTTATGCATAACTTGAACTTTTACTCTTACAACTTTAATTAATTTTTAAATAAAGTTTAAATCTAATTATGGATTTTCTAATACAAAAAATATGGAGAAAATTTAAAATAATTCTGCTAAAGTTTCGTAAACGTTTTGATATAACTTTCAATAGCCACAAGTGTGCCATCTTCAACCTCTGGGAGCAGACAGATTATGTGAATTACAGTAAGCGAGGCAGTACTCAGATGCACTTATGCATCACCAGCCAAAAAATAACCCAAACAGTAGAAATATATATATATATATATATATATATATATATATATATATATATTTCTGATATTTCAATAATTTTTTTTCTCATGCAAATTTTCCATTGTTAACGACTGTTTATTATTACTTTAAAGAAATTATATGTTTTCAGACAAGTACACATCACATGCATAATATTTAAGGCAAATATATTTTCTGACAGATTTACAAAACCATAAAGTGTTTTATCCCTTCTTTAAGTCGTATATCGGTTGCTTTTCATCATATTACCAGTATATAATTCATGTGCAAAATCAAAATCCCTAAGATGAATAAACAACATCTAAATCAATAAAATGAATGGATTATGTTGAACAAGTTAATTAAATTATTTTTATGAGTTATGTGGATGAAGATGTTTTGAAGTTCTTTTCCTCTAAAACATTATTTCGAAAACACATTTCACCCACGTTTAGACATTCATTAGATTAATCCTTAATGGTAGGGCATATAAAATAATGTATCCCTTTAATAAAAATTCATAACTGATGTTATATAAATAAGCCCATCTAATATTCATAAATTGTAAAAACATTTTTGCGAATAGTTTAAAATACATTCTAGAAGTTTTATAGAGCATCTAATTAATTCGTTATTATTTTTTTTTGAAATTCATATTTATTCAAAAGCATTTTTATATCATTCTTTATAAAACAGCCCTATTTCGCAAATAGTGCATTTTTATATCACTTTGAGAAGGATAAACAACAAGCAATTGGAGTTTATTGCGGAAAATGTTATCAAATCCTTTTATTATTCATCTTGTTGACTCTGTTGATTAACTAACATTGATTCTGAACAAATAACGATATTTATGGTAAGGCATATTGAATTTGATAAATACGTACTATGTTGTTTTCGGGACAAATTCATATAGTTATCTTTGCTGTTAAGTTGTTTACTTCAAAATTTCAGCTATCACAGACAGTTTCATTTCTTATTTTTTAATACATACGTTCGCAGTTAATCTTAAGCCTTTTAATTTAAAAAAAACATAACTGTTTACTTATATATGCAAAAAAAATTATAAAATGCCACTAGTTCGTTAAAATTTATGGATTTAATTTATTCCATAAAAATATTGTCTCCATCGAATATCCAATAATGCCAAATTCATGAAATTTCAGTTAAAAGCAAAACACGAGAATGTTTGCCATTTGTGATAATGAAAAATAATTTTAAAATGCTTCTTAAATTTTGATATGAGAGTTCATAACAAGATGTTGTTTACAAAATACAACAAAGGGGATAATATAATTTTTTTCTTGGATGTAAGTTGCTTCCTAGCAGTTTTAATATAACTTGGATTGCTTATTTATAATTCTGTGCTTACATTATTTATAAACATGAATGTTATTTAAGAAGCTAATAAAATCATTAAAAGATAAAATGAAATCTCACAAAGCTTTCAATTGGAATAATTTCATTAGCTTGAATAAAATTTTATGTAGAGTTTAATGAGATGGAAAACGTATTTTGCTTAACTTTCATCTATTTTCTCTGTAAAGTGTGAAACATCTTTTAAAAGTAAAACACAAAATATATAAGAAGTAAAATAACTTCAATCATGCATGAAATATATTTACAACAAAATAAAATTTTAAAAATTTCATTAAAAATTAAATCTTTAAAAATTTATTTAAAATTATTCACTGGTTTTGCAGTTAACTTTTGTCTTTGGATCTTTGAAATATTTTATCCAAAATTCTAGCAACTCTCTCCTTTCAAGAAAATTTTCATGAAAGTGAAAACATCTATTGTTTCATAGAAAATGCTTTCTTTCTTTGTATATTTCATAGATATTGTTTTTTTTTGTGTGTGTGTATTTCATGGAAATTGTTTTCTTTCTTTTTATATTTCATTCTATATGTATTATTTATTTATATATTTTATAATAATTTTTTGCATTTTTCATAGAAAAGGGGTTTTTTTTTTCATATTTGATAGATAATGTTTTCTACATACACTCTAATTAAAAATATTAAAAAATTGTGAAATTTCATGTTTTTTCAAAAATAAGCTCCCAAAAGTAATATTTTTTTTCATTTACAGTTACTTTTTTATCAATATGTTAAATTAGTTTAAAGATAAGATATAATTAAGTTATTGAACAAAAAAATTAATTACAAAAGGAAAAAAAATACACATAAAATGTGCAGATTATCAGTAGCGGAATCCATTTTGGTTCCTCGGAATAAAATGAAGTAAAGAAAAAATTTCAAGTTCCTTCGATTAAAAAGGGTAATAAAAGAGTCCACATCTTACTGTATTTCATGGTGCCAAACCTTTTCTCCTGAAATTATCATTTTGTTTGGGATGATACTCTAATTTTCAATGAGTTTTACATCTGACGAGTTTCCAGGCTATGTGAGAACATTAATACCATGTTCTGCAATTGCAGCCTTAACCAAAATTATACAATGTTTCAATATAGAAGTCAGAACTGGAATTAAAGGAAATTTAAAATTGATTTCAAAGTCTTGTTTGCATTTTTCGATGAATGTAAGGATACTAGATCATACTGAACTACTTTTTACTGCCTAGGAAACATATCACAAGCACATCGTAGCAATTGATCCTTCACCACATTAACATATTTGTCACCAAGCATCCCTGTTCAAAATGAAGCCGTCCATTTAACTGATATGACATGCACCCCCACACTATTACCCTTTACAAGTGTTTTGATGCACGAAACAGGCATTTCGGTCCCACGGTCACCTTCACTTTCCGGCTAACGTGACCAATGTTTTAAAGAAAAAGCAACTTTCGTCGCTGAATATAACTTGCATCCATTCCGAAATATTCATATTTTTGTGCACCTTGGCCCACTCTCATCATCTTTTCCACATTGTTTTGTCAGTATTGGGGGTTTTCTTGATTCTTGGGCCTTCTAACCAGCTTTACAGAGCCCCAGTGGATTGTTCTGGGGCTGACAATGACAAACGTGAACTTATTCCATTTTCTTGAAAGTGTGGCAGAACTTTAAAATCTATTTTTACAGCATAATCGGGCCAATGTAGCATCAGGACGTAAAGAATATAACCTCAGACGAACACTTCTAAGCTGTTTATCTATGTTTCCTTCGGTTTTGAATCTGTTTATGAGTGAGCGACTCATTGCAGTGGTACCGATGAGCAATCCTAACATTTGAAATGATTTCTTGATTCTTTAAAAAAACAACCTGGTGTTCCTCACGAGTTAATTCACACATTTTAAAAAGAAATGATTAGTTTAAATTGAAAACAATGTACAGCGAACGCACTTACTTCAACAGCACTAGAAACGTAATGAAATCCTTCACAGATGGAGCGATTTTATTGTAAAGTACCGGAATGACACAATCATACCTGTCGATTACCTCAGACTGGATGGAACTTGAAACTTCTTTCACATTTATACTAGAAAATATCACTTTAAACATAAAAGTATTAATTCTGGGAGTTTAATGATGAAGACCCTTAACATTTCTCAAGCTTGCAATACTTTTGGCCAGTAGTGTATGTGTTTAAGCTTGTTTTAAAAAAGAATGATACATATTTTTCAGTTACTTTATTTCATTCATAGTGAATTTAAACAATGATGGTCAAACTCCTAAAGAACACCAGTGCTTCAGAGTAAGATATTACTGCTCAGTTTGAAACATATTTATTGAATGCAGTTATTGTGAAAAATATGCTTCTCTATTATGAAAGAACTTTTGCATGTGACTGTGGATTTAAGTTTCACAAAAAACAAAGGAAAAAAATGTATATCCTCATGAAAATTAGCTTCTACACTTTTAATTGATTAGTAATTATAAGAATCTGTTTAACTTAACTTCGTTTAAGAGATTTTAATTAATATTTCGTTAATCAATCGTATTTCGTATCTATTGTACGACCTTGCCATGCAAAATATTCTCTGGTATAACACACTTATTAAAAAGTATACGTGCAAATTTTGAGGAGACTGCTCCCGATGGTTTATTTTTTAATGAATTGAATATAATCATAGTGTTAGCAAATTTATGTAAAGGAAACCAAAGCTCACTAAATGTATAAATGCATTGAAAAGTAATAATTACTTATAAACAATTTATACAGTGAATTGCTCTTTGTTGAAACATAGTTTCAAATCATTTTCTGGTATTTTTCTCATATTCATGCAATTAAGAAACATTTTTTATAAATGCAGGCATTATGCACGAACAAAGAACTTGACTACCTTGTAAAGAGAATCAATGATGACTGCCTATCAGTTTTCTTTCATTGGTAGGAAAGGTTAAAAAGAATCCCGATCCTTTTATACTTCAGAAACAAGATCTGAGGTTGCCCAAATAAACAATAATGGTAAAAGAACATGAGAATAAAAAATATTTCAGTAAGAAAAAAGAAAGCAAATATCGAGAAGACTTTGCCAAAAATGTCAGAAATTTATTCAAGTACCTATTGTTGAAAGAGGGAATGCATCGATTTATTGCCTGAGTGCCAAAAATTATTCAGGATTTCAATTTTTTCTCTTTTATCTTCGAACATTCTTTCCTTTTTCTTTGAGAAGTTTTGCTGTTGAGGATGCTGAGAAATAAATACCAACCGTTTCTTTTCTTTTATATAAGGATTCATAAGTTTATATGTTTCCTAACTAATCGAAATTTCTCGAACGATGACAGAAGTTTTCCGCTGGAAAGTGTTATAAGTCATAAAAGGATAAATTTTCTTTTCATGGGAGTTCTGCTTGAATGCACAATAATTTTTAAGTAGCCAAACATAAAATGAAAATCGCATTGCTTTTAAAAAAGAGATTACCAAATTTCGGTTTTAAAAAGTAGCAGGAGTTAAATTTGAGCAAATCGATCCAAATTCTTAATAATTAATTAAAATTACAACATTCTTTTCAGAAGTTCTGAAAGAGCACATTCAGGAGCAAAGCAATGAAATTTCAGTAAGATAAATTCGAATTTTCCACTAGCTATGACCTTGATATCTGGCTTAGTTTGCAAATAAAATTTGGTGGTGGTTATAATAGAGATTCTAGAATAACTAAGAAAGAATAAGTTTCCTCCTGGTATCCTGACCCAGTGATAGCGAGTCTTCCCCGGATCTGGGCGTGCGGATTCAAGCCCTGATTCGGACAGAGTTGTTTTTCCCCTCTATTCTATCTGTGAGAGGTAGTAGGGCAGATTCATACAACCATTCCCGTTCAAGAATATAAACGTCCAATAAATCATGCTTAGCTCTTTGAAAAAAAAGGGGGATTAGGGAGAGATTAGTCTAGGTTTGCTAAAAGTATGTTATGTCTTGGCAAGAATATTTGCAAAAACACTTAATGATATTTTAAATAAATTTAATTCTTAAACAAAGGCAAAAAGCTTATGTTTGTTTCAGTTTATATATGCTGGCTCTATACAAACCAGACCGTCCGATCTGTCTATCAAATTTACCAAATATATATTTTGAAGGGTAGAAAACTGATTTAAGCGGTTTTTACTTTAACCAGACTTTTTATCGTATGGTTTTTCTTTCTATATTTAATATTTTTGTAATACTTTGACTGTATTCTGTTGCAACATATTTCATTGTTGAAAAAAAAAAAAAAAAAAAAAACTGAAAACCGATCGTCCGAATTGTTATCTTGTCTTTGATCTTGTTGTTACGAAAATTTCATCTTGTCTTAGAACGTTTTTACGAATAGATCATTCTTGTTTTTTTCCTATTATTGTGACCAGATTAATAAGATTATGTACATTTTCCCCAAGGTTTCAATATTAGTCATTTTATAATCAAGTATACCTAAGTATATTAGTAGAGTCTACTATTAGACTGATAGTAATTAGTTTTAATATCAGATATGCTTGTAATAATTTTTTGATGTTTTTTTTTTATTTACGAATGGTATTTAAATTCAGAAGGTCGAAATGTCGGACAGTTTTTTAAATCATCCAACATAAAAAGTTATGCTTTTACCTGTAATATAATTGAAATCATGTCTGTGTCCTGGCATATGGATAGCGTGTCTTCCTCCTGTTCTAGGCGTCCCAGGGTATAGTTCCAGTTAGGTATGTTTGTTCTTCTGTATTCTATCTGTGAGTTGTATGAATGTGTCCCTCCGTAAAAAGGGGCTGTGCAAGCGAATGTAAAGCACGAATTAGTCATGTCGAACTCTTGGCCCTATTTGGCGCAACTGAAGAAACAAGATATGTTCACTTCGGTTTAAATCTCTGACAGATTTCTGTCAGCGGGCTTGCAAAGTTTCATAAGTAATAACAATAAAAACATAAATATTATGTGCAAAATATAGAGATAGAAAAAATTAGGCAAGTGCAAAGCGCAATGAAGATACAAACAGTGTAAGCTATTTCTCAAGTATATATATAAATAGCAAGTCGCTGATTAATCATATGTTTCATGAACTATCAACATTAAATAAAAGGTTAATCTGTATTAAAAGAAATACATTAAATAAATAATCTTCACATATAATTGTTACAACATGAGCAACAAACTGGGTTTATTTTGCGTTACTTCATTTTATACACTTGCCTTCAATTTGTATCTTTCATAAAAACTTTTTTTGCTGTTGTTTGAATTAGGAGAAAATGGTAAGCATTTCTATAAGAAATTATATTTAATATTAGTATTATAAATTTCATGATAAATTAATTCTAAGTAATGTAAGAGTATTTTTATACTTAAACATTTTGACCATTCCTTGTGAGGGACTACTTTGATAGTAATTTTAAAATATAAATGTTGCAAAAGAAATAACTGAAATTTTTTTCCAGATATTTTCTGCAGTTATTTCTTTTCTTTATAGAATTAACATTCTGGTAAATGTTACCTTCAAATGTAGCACAGTATCACCAAATAAAATTGGCTTAATTTTCTTAAAATTTAGCCTATTTTAAGAAAAAAAAAATTACATCTATTACAAAAGTATTATACCGCAATTTTTTTTAATTTAACATTATATTAATAAAAATTATTCACTTCATTTTAATAACGCTATTACAGATTTCTATAGTGAGAATATACTGAAGATTTAATCAAGGATTCATCCATTATAATTAAAAGTAAATAACATAAATAAAAGTGAATGTTCACTCATAAAATTATGGGGACATAAAAACACAACCATAAAATTTCTTTAATATTACAGCAAGAGTTTCTCCCAATGTAAAAAAAAAAATCAAACTTGATTTCTTTTAATAAAGAAAGTAATGTCCTAAATTCATTTGCTCTTAGAATGTTATATTGATATCGGCTGGAGTTCTGCAAATTATGGAGTCATTGTGAGATAACCAGGTCTTTTCCATCGCAGAATGCATATTGTTTCCACGAGAAAAAAATTGTTCAAGAACGTCCAAATCAACAGACACATACAAACGCACCTTAAAAACATTTCTAATAAATATAATTAAATTTCTATGAGATTTCAATTTACAATACGGGAGCTGTAATGTCAATAGCCCAAACAAATTATTTAAATAATTATAATCATGGATAGACGAAGGGCAGGATTATTAAATAGGCAAAGAAGACAATTGAAAAAGATCAGAAAATTGTTGAACATTCTTAGCAATTCTAGAAAGTTTAGATTTATAAATTTAAGGACAGGGCCAATGCAATCAAATTTATTCAAGTCAAAATCAAATATTCATTAAATTAATTTTAAAACTTTATTCTAGTTATATTCCTAATTACAATTTGCAAATTATTCAGTATACTATTTTATAACTCGAAACATTTGGAGCTTTCAGTTTAAAAAACACATTCCCTCCTTTTAAAATATTTAAAGAGGATTAAAAAAGTTGTCTTTTGTTTTTTTAATATTTTGTTAAAATTAATTTTACATTTTAAATGTGCACAATTTTTATCCGTGAAATACTGAAATGAAATTTTTAGGAAGGGACTTGTAACTGCAGTTTTCCAAAATTTGCTATTTAAAACTGCTAAAAAAATTAAATTAAAATCGATAAAAAAATTTATTGGAAAAAAAAGTTTTCCAGAATTGAATTAACTCAGGACCCCAAGAAAATTTTAATCAGTTCTGAATTCTTTTGAAATGGGGAAAAATTACATTGAACGAAATATGGAAAAATGTGTAGTTAATCAGTAAAAATTTACAATAAAAGTATATATGAGCATAAAATTATGCCGTATTGAGAGCGTATTATCAGAACTTTATTCATCACGATAGTTAATGACTTATTTTATGCATAAGAACGAACTGTAAAAAATCAGTTTCTCAAGAATATATATAACATTTAATATTGTAAAAATTATTATTTTTTAAATTCTTCTTTATTTTTCAGCAATAGATTTGTGTCATAGTTGGATAAATAGTGTATTTAGAAGAGAGTTAAATTTGAATTCAACAAACATCTATGAATTATAGCAGATACAAATGATCTATTAGCAAAATATTAATTCTGTCAGTAATTTGCTTATTTTATGCACTTAGTATTTACAACATTTCATATACGAAATGAAAAGTTACATAATGACCGAATAATTTTATCTTTATCAGAGTACATAATTTTTTAAAAAGCAACAACATTGAAATTAAATCTACCAAGAAATAACGTTTCTACTTTGGAAACCATTTTTTTTTCAACTGACGTAACTTAGAAACTTAACATTCGTAATTAGAAGCTTTTCTTACTACTTACAGCATTTCAAGAATTGCTTTTTCAACTTTTCTCTACTTACAAATCTTTCCAATACCACTAACATCATTTAATTGTAATTTAAAGTTGTTTATTGAATTAAACAAACGAATCAAGAAAAAATAAATCAAAATCTAATAAAACTCAAACTCTTTCTTTTAATGCAAATCTTTATATTTATGTAAAGAAATGCATTTATACTTGAAATCTAGAAGAAATGATTATTTCGATGTGGATGCAGTATTATGTGAAAAAATATCACTCGTCGCTGATTTTTATCATACATTGAATAAAATCGTTGAAAAAGAATTAATCTTTCATAAAAAAAAAAGTGGAAAGTCTTCACATAGTATTAAAACGTATGAAATTTCACTATTTAAAGTATCATTAAGTATTCGATAATGTGTTAAATATCATGTTAATTTTCGCCAAATCTGGCACTTTTAGATAACCTTTAAAATGTTGTAATATCTTCTAGAACTTATAAGTAACACAGTAATCTTATAAACAAGACTATTGATTGATAGTTTTAAGATCGAACAGAAAAGTCATTCAGCCCTGTGAGGTGTGTGATTGAGTTCCCCTGAAAGAAGAGGAAGTGCAAGCGAATGTGTGAGTGTCATCTTCGCATGAGCTAGAAGTCAGGTTTTTACCCTAATGTGATCAGGGGTCTTTAAGCACAAAATCTATTTCATCCCCACTTTCCGTAGTAAAATGGACATGATATCATCATCTCCAATATGTCTCATAATGAAGGATGATGCGACCTCTGCAATTAATCAATTTGACTTTAGAACACTTACATAGACAAAAGTATGATATTGCTTCGATATACAAAATTAAATTTCATGTGTGTTTTTCTCTTAAAGGGAAAAAAATTGTATTCAATCCAGATGTAGAGAAATGTTCTTTTCCAAAATGCAGATCACAAAAGTTTGTATGATAAAAATATTAATTAAATATAGAATAAATTTAAATTGAATATGTGACCCATTTTGAGAGAAAACGGACACCAATAAATTTTTAAAAACATTATTAACTGATTTAGCGTTTCCTAACTGTTTGCCATCTTTCTATGATAAATGCTAAATGTACAAAGCTTGTTAATGTTTATTTGTAACCAATTTTAATAATTTTCTCTTGCTTATTTTGCTAATTATTTATCGTCGACCAACTTCCAAAATAATCAGCATTATATTGAATCTAGGGAAGTATTTTTAAAGGTATTATTCCATCGTTTAATATTTCACAGCTGTTTGACAAATCTCTCCAATAAATACTGAATACTCAGAAGCTTCTTTGAGTTGATTTGTCTACGACTTTTACTGTTTATTTACTCATTTTTCTAATTATCTATAATAAATCAATCTTCCAAATCTGGATATAATCGAGATTTCTTATATCGTTGTAAAGATTTTTAAAGATAAAATTAATCTTTATATTCAAGAGTAACATATGTTTAGAAGATTTTTCTGCTCTATTCTAAGTAAAATATTTTATATTTCACTAGGTATTAACTTTTATTAGAAATACTATTCGATTTTAAATACAATACAATATGTTTTAAACTGATTTTATAAATTTGAGATTATATTTATAATTATACATGCAGGCTAAGAAAATATTCTTAAATCGAGATAGGGAAGTGCAGTAAAAAAAGGCCACTATGTCTTACTTCCTGAAATTCACCTTACATTATGTGTTGAGAGATGGCTTCAGTATATCCTCAGGGCTTGATTGATCGATCCCAAGTTTCGTCTTTTCCCAAATATATTGTCCTCGTGCGACATCAACCGGGAAACATAGATTAATGTCGTTGCATTTTCAGCAGCTTGTTTTCTCAACTTCCAATAGATTTCATTGTCTAAACATAGATCGGTAGATATTTAAAAGTTTATTTTTGCATATACTATGTAGAACAGCAAATGTTATTAAACAAATGATTTTTGCTTAGTTAATACTTTGTACATCAATTTAATCAAACCAGTTCATTAACCAGAGAGGGATTTAGCATATTATTTAGATAGTAAAACTATAAATGTAATAAAATTAAACGATGCAAGAACAACGGTTTTAGAAGGGGTCACAAATTAACAGTTAAATTACATTTAATAGTACTTGATATTTCTTTCACAATAAAACCTTTTGAATTTACCAGGAACAAACAATATAGAGGAAGTAAATTTGAAGGTTGCAGAATTTTCAATCCAAGACTTGGAAGATAATTTTTTGAATTATGAATGCACTATTGTATTACTATATTATTGAATTTTCATGCAAAGACATATTGTATGAAAATTATATGTTCACGAGTTTTCTAAAGACTAAGTTCTGATGGCAATTTACACTGCATTCACGGTATTATATAAGAAAATACATTATTTGAAAGAGAGATACACCATTGTTAGAGGCGATATCATGATAAATGAAAATGTTTTGTAAACCCTGACTTTATGTAATGCATTGGCTGAAAATTCTATATCTCCTAATTGAAGTTTTAAGAATATTTCTCTTTCAAATTCAAAATGCAAGATAAATGTTTCTTACTTTTTCTTACACATTTATATTTTTGAAAGGACATTTATCTTCTTTTTATCCACTAATATGGTTTGGCTTTGTTATCCCGTAAATACAAGAATTAAGAATACTTACAAGAAATCCTGTATTTTAAATATGTAGATAGCAATTATTATTGTCATAAATGTTCGCGTAACCTCATTTGCATTGTATCCAAAATTAAAAGGCCATATTTATTTTTCATCACATGACAATATGTGAGAAACTAAACATTAAAACTTGCATTTTTTTTTCTTTTTTCCTGTAGATATCACATATATTTTAGCACATACATTTTTATTAAAATAGAATTTACCACTCATGTTCGTGTAACCTCATCATCTTTATATCCAGAGTTAGGACATCACATTTATTTTCATCACATAACATTTTGTCCAGATATAAACACTAAAACTAGTAAATTTCTTCTTTCTTTCTGTTCGAATTATCTCTGTTCTAAGAATAATTTATCAATTTAGTATTGTATAATTCTGTTATTTTAATATCAAGAAGTAGAGCTGGAATATATAAGTTAATAACGATTGTTCATTTAAGCCCATCGCTGTACTGAAACTGTACTGAAAAAAAAGGTGCTATTTTTAATATTTTACTTTACATTTTTTATCTTATTTTTGGAATTTCTTTGGGAAATCTGAAGCTACTGTTTTGATTATAGTAAACAAATTAATTGTTATATAATAAATATTCTTTTCAACCTTTCTGTACCTTTAATTACTCAATTTCAAATTGAAGTTGCATTATTAATTTTGTTTTCAGTTCAATGCATGCATTGATTGCAAGCATTCACTTTTTTTATTAGTAATTGTACCGTTTTAAGCCATTTTTAATTGGTTAAGTAATTTTTGAACCAATTTAACTAATTAAAAATACAATTTTGAATTGCATTTTTAAAATGTTAACTGTTTAAATAATCTTTCAACAAATTCAAAAGATAATTTATCTTAAACAAAAATCAAAGTGATTTTTAATTTTCATTTCATTCAAAATGTTCATCTTCATGATGATGGATTATGATATTTCCCTTATTTATTTATTAAGTGTGTTTATAAAATGTATACGTTTTCTGGTACCAAAATCTTTCAATTTTGTAATAATTCTAGATAGTTCATTAATATTTAAGGCAAAATTTAACCATTATAATTTGTCGTACCAATACATTAACCAGAAAATTAACATTTTAAAATAATACATTCGTAAAATGGAAAAATATCAGAATTGTTTCAGCTTTATATTTATAATACCTGGACTCATCGCAAAATATAAACAAAATAACGAAATAAAAAATATTATAAAGAAATTTTATAATTTCATTTTTTAAAGTAATACATTTTTTTCCAATGAAAGGTATTTTTTTGCTGAAATTCGGAATAAATAAAATGTATAAGGTTATAAAATATTACTTCTTAAATAAAAAGAATGCCTACAGATCTATCTTTATTATTTTAAAAATTATAATATCAATATTTTTTTTACTCTTTAATTCCTTGTTCAATAAAAAACTAAAGTGCGTGGAAAAATAGCAAGTCTGCATCTACATTTTTTCTAAATATTTCCAGTTCAATAAAAATCAAGTGTTTCTTATTGTTTTGTAAAAGTGTAACCAAAAACAGTAGGTGAACTTTTAATTGAAGAAAAGGTTTATAAAGTGCAGAAAAATAAACAAAAAAAGATAAAGATATACAAATAAATCTTGGCTCTCCATTTTGATATTTTTATTTGTAATTTAGGAAGTGTATTGTATCCGTCTTATATCTAAAATATTTTATTAAATGACGTCGTTTTCAGGACTTAGCAAATAGTTTCTCTAAAAAATTGTGAATATTTAATTTTAATTGCAGCTATGTATTTAGAAATAAATATTAGGATAAACATAAAAAATATTTTTATAGAAGTCTGTGATACTGTTCTAATGAAAGTAAATATAATAATTTCATTATTTGGATTAGAAACGGTAACTGAGAATTTTGGCTAAACTACTAACCAAAGAAATCTCAGAGGAATGACGAATATATTCCTTCTTTAAATATTGTAGACCAAGAAAAAAAATAATAAATCATTCATGTAGTTTTCTAACGTTTCTTTACTTTAGTGGCAGTAACGATGAAAATATGCTAAATCAAAACTTTCAAGCAGTAATTATTCTTGCTCACCATAAATCATTTCAAGGGAATTTGCTAAGTTTATGTTTCTTCGATTGGTAAGATAGGTATTTGGATTTGAGATTTCTTCCTAATTCTCAAGTATAAAGAAATTATTTGTTACTATCTTATATACGACGCTCAGCTTCTGCAGAGGGAATAATTTTGGAAACATGAATTGAAATCTCAAATAGTTATATTGTTTAATTAAGAATGATAGAAATAATGATATTTATTTTCTTGTTCTATTTCTTTTTTATTTTATTTAATTATTCAAGTGCTTTAGGTGAACAATATTTTTTTTTTATAAATTTCATTTTGTTCAAAGTAAAGACTGTTAATCATACTGTCCTATAGTCTTCTTTCAAGTTCATGAAACTAGTTGATAAAATTGTATCGTAATCAAGTGAACGGCACGGCAGGGAAAAAAAATAAGAACAAACATTCCTTTTTATATATTAGCTATAATATATAAAAATTATATATATAATAAATTGTACTATGCCTATAATTTTCGTTTAAGTGCAAGCAATAAATTGGCAGAGTTTCATTGAAGTCGGATTAATGGTACGGCAGCGCATAAAATAAGAACAAACATTCACTTTTATATGCAATATATAATAATTGTACTATACTTACAACATTCGCTCAAAGACATAACTTTGCAAATTTATATCGCAATGAATGGTACGGCAGAGCATACTATACAAATAAACTCATTCATTTTTATGTATTAGATTTGCAATTTTATTATGGAATAAGAAAGTGAAAATGTCGAACGCTAGTGACAACTTGCACTTAGGTTACATCAACTGCCATGATTGTAGTAACGCTATGACACCATGGAACTTAATTAATAACGGCTTTTCACAACAAATGGATCAATGTTATTAAATAGATGTAGTAATAATGTTATAGATCAATGAAATAATGTATTTCTAAAGTCAATCGCAATTTGATGTAAAAAAATGTTTTATTGAGAAAATACAGAATATAAAATAATAATAATAACTGAAAAGAAAGAACTGAATGAACCGTTTTTTACCATACGTAATCAGAAGCACAAAAAGTAAATTTTTTTGAGATACCTCTTTTTTCTGAACTCATCATTTTTTTAAAATTTTATATAGCAAATATAAATGAGCCATGAAACTACTCAGCACTCGAAACTATCATAAAATTGTCGAATCAGAATTTTAAAAAATAGAAAGGCGAAGAAGAATTCAAAATAAAGTTACTCATACAAATGCCATACAATAAAGAAAAATATAAAGCTTCAAATCTTGGCAAATGCTTTAACTTTTCCAGAGATCAAAATTTATTTCTTAAAATCTTTCTTTTATATAAAGAGCTAAATCAAACACATGATGTGTTGCTACTGCGATGTTGAAATTAGTAACAAATAAAAAGCAGCAGCTGCAAAAATGCCAACCAAAAATCAATTGGCATTTGTCAGTTTTTATCACACGTTTATGTCAGGATCGTTGAGAGTAATAAAATAAAAATCTTTAATCCAAATAAACAATAAATCGTTCGCTGAAACAAATAAAACTTCTACAACTTCACAAAAAATAAGCTTATTTTTGTTAGTTTGAAAAAAAAAAAAGAAAAATATTAATATTTTTTTAAGAATTAATTCCAGGTGGATGCTTTAAAAAAAGTGGACGAAAATCAGGGAATGGAATAAAATCATTATAAGAAAAAAGGAAGTAAAATCATTTGTTCTGTGAAAAATATTAGTTGATATTTAACCACACATTGTTATTGTGCAGGGAACAGTTTATAAGAATTAATACTTAAATACTGCTAAAAAGTTGACTTCCGAACAAAGTAAATAAAAAATCTATCCTTTGAACTGTAAAAATAGTAAACAAATTAAAACTTCAGTAACCATGATTTAAAGTTTACTACATGATAAAAACAATATTTTTTCTAAATTATATTTAAAATCAATTTAAAACGTGAAAAAATAATTACAATGTAGTTTTGATATTTAAATAATGATAATTATTTTCGTAGAATCTTTTATCGATAAGTTCTATCTGAATTTAGGTATGACAAACCGTAAAAATATAATCAAAACTCATTGTATTTTGTTTTGTTTATTGCAGTTGTATAAATTATATAAAATTTTCGGAAAAAGAGTATTTTTGAGATTTGATGACTTAGAGAAACAATGTTTTTCAAAAATATCACCTCAAAGTTATTTGTTATTTTAAAAGTAATTTGATTAAAAAAAATCCTATTAAAATAATTTTATAATGATATTGATATTTGATAAGTTATAAGGAAAAAGATGAGAACGTAAAAGTAATGAGATATACAAACAAACATACTTATGGCATTCTAGATTTCTATTGCTTGAGTTCTAAAACTTCAAAGTGCATTACGTTATTTTGCTTTCTAAACCTTGTATGATTTTATCATGTATACAAAGTTTATTTTAATTATTCTATCATTAATTGGTATTGAGCATCAATTCTTCCTTAATATTCCGATATAACTGAGAATAATGGAACTCGACATTTGAATAATCAATTAAACATGAATGAAATCCTGAAAATGTTGAACCTGTTATAGTGTTTTATTAAGCCTTTATTTCATTGCATTTTTATTTGTAATTGAAAAATAACTACTTCTTGCTTAGCACAAATAAAGAAAAGTAAGCATGAATTCAAACTTTGTGCAAAACAGTTTTATTTTGAAAGCAGGATAATTGGATAAAAGTGGGTAAAATAAAAAACAATATAAAACCATAGGTGCACATTCAAAAAACATAGTACGTAAATATAAATTTAGGTACGCAAATATAAATTTGAAAACAAAAAGTAAAGTATATAAACAACAAATGAATTTCCTTTGATAATTGCAAGAGAAAACAAGAATGTAAAATAATTAAGAATGAAAAAAATGAAATAAGGGGGGCGATAAAAGAAATAAAAAATAAAAGGCAAAAGTGAAAACTACCTAGAAAAATATTTTTACAATGAGTTTGGAAATTCTTGAATATAACATGAAACTTATATTATTTATATTTGGAATAAACAAATTCTGTAAAAATAAAAATGCTGTTTGATCAACACATGACATCAAACAAAACAGCCGAAACATTATAGAAGTGTTATGGTTTTAAAAAAATCCATGCAATTATGTATTGCTCGTTTCAGTTTTCTGAGGCGAACTACTTTTCGACGATTCCATCTCATTAAGAGGAGAGACAAGGAAGGTTCAGCGAATTTTGGAAATTCTTCATTCTTTGAGCATGATCTTTGCCCTGTTAGAGTTTTTTTCATCTTCGTGTATTTGAGCATCGTGTCATTTCTGCCTGTATTATTTTAATTTAGTCCACGAGTAATCCGAATTTATTTTATTGTAAATCATTTCCTAATATTTATCCTCTCATCTTTCCTCTCACCAATATTTTGATGAATTAAACCCACTCTAACTTATGCGCAAAAGGGCGGAAGACTTTAGTTGGTTTGATTTAATTATATTAACGTCTCGTTGTAAAGCAACACGGGCTATTTTTGAAGAGAGTTTAAGAATCCGCTGTCAAACAACACATGAAGGATACGAAAAATTATGTGGTCAACATTGAGTTTTGTTTCAAATCTCTCAGTTATATGCCACGTGTTCCTATAAATCTATTGAAATAGTTACTTTTTAATTACTTTATAAGTTAATTAATGGATAGTTTGAGCTTTTATAGCATCTGTACTGAGATCAAAATCTACATTCAGATCCTTCAAATCATTGGGCCCTAGATCTAAATTTTATTTTCCGTCTTTATTATTTTAAATGCATATTTTATTTATTATATTAATAAAATTGTTTGGTATAAAAGATATTTATCATAATGAATGGATTTTCTTTAAGAACTCTGAATAGCTGCCACAACTCTACTCAGATAATCATAAAACTTTTTTTCCGTAGTTTAATGATAGCATCTAAAAATAATTTCAAACGCATAAGAGGAAGAATTTCCAAGAATTTTAAAAGACATTTTCACAACATTCTGGAAATGAATTAATTTTAGATATCAGATCATAAAATTAATGAGTAAAACAAAATAGATAAAGAGATTGCATATAAAAGTTTTCACAACTCTTGAAGAATTCGATAGAATTTTAAAAGCAAGAAAGCCAAGAAATATTAAAAGAAGCATACCATTTTTATGTGGTATGTAAATTATACGTAAATATTTTTATCATAAATATAATATATTCAATTAGAATGATTAAATGATGATTAGCATCTTTGATCTTCCAGTTTATCATTGAATTATTAATTTTATATCAAGATATTATTTTAAACAACATAATTCAATAAAAACATACGGAATATTCATATTAATGGAGTTTTCTAGATGCATCTAATTTAATGTAATATTATAAGAGTTAATGAGAACATATATAATTTCAGAATTCCTGGAATTTCCTCCATTCTTTTCAGACAAAATATGAAACTAAATTATAATATTTAACGTATAATGTATTAAAAAGTATGGAACTTTGATATACATATGGAAACCGTATCAGTGACTTTTGGTTCAGCAGCATTGTTATATCTTTATAATATTTAAGAAAATCGGTAAACTCTAGAAAATATAATTTACATTAATATTCCATCTATGCAATTGAGAATCTCAGAATATTTACAAAAGTACCTTAAAAGAATATATTCCTTTGGTTGAATGATCCGATACAGTTAAAGATCAAAGATTCTAGTTTTGTAATCCAGATGTGCATGAAATGTTATTTATATTTGCCAGATGAAATAGATAGCATTCAAAATGACATCATTTTGGCTCTGTATTTTTTGACAAATTATAATCATTTGACTTAAATGCTTCAGAGAAAACGACATCATTTTGTCTGAAGGCCTTTTGTCTTTTTCAGTTCGCAAAGTATCTAATTTAATTGCATTTATGCGTGTTCCATTTAAGTTTGATTGGGATTCAATCAATGATAATAACATGTATAGAAACTATCAGATTAAAAATACTGGACAAGGTAAAGCTAAATGAAGAGATACATCATAAAGATATTATCAGGATCTTCTGTATTATGAAATGTCCGTAATTTAAAATTAGAATAAATCCAACTAATTTAAATTTTTGTAGAAATATCACTGACTTTCTTTTGGTGATATAGTAATGAATCTTTGACACTTTCACCAACATGATTTACACCTATGTTTGAGACTATCTAATTAAATGATATCTTTATTGTTATCTCTTAATGAAAATAATCATTTGATTAGAAAACCGTCGGGTAATGCTGCAACTAAAAAGTTAAATCAACTTTTGTTTTATTTAAAAAGGTATTGAATGGTCTGTCTATGAAATTTTACTTAAATTCCTTATTTTGTGTTTCACAAGATGGAAATTCAATAACTCTCTTATGTACAAAAATTTACAAATCATGTATAGATATTTTTTCGTAATAATAAATTATTATAAATTAATCGATTCATTAAATTAATCTTTAGTCTTATATGATAGTTCTGTGTTTACTTACATCCTCTTGATAGCAAATTTGGGAAGATATTGATTTTAATATTCTATAATTTATAATATTTATTCTTAAATTTACAATACTAACCCGTAGTAAAAGTAAAAGTAATCTTTAAAAGCTTTTATGTTCCTATATTTTTGTAAAGTAATCAAGAAGTATCTTTAATAACTGAGAGATTTTTATGATCTTTTAATTAATTAATTTTGCTTCTTAAAGGCAAAAGGATAAACTCTTAATATAATAATATTTAATCAGGTTATTTCTTTTCTTTGAGAAAATCCTTTAGTTTAATAAAAAAACACTTTAAAAAAACAATGTTCGGTTTGAAATATTTATATGAATATATGTTCTATAACTGCTGCGTTTAGATAACTTTTGAAGAAGAGAGAAGATAGATAGATTTTTAGATAGAAGAAGATAGATTTCTTTTAGAAGATAACTTTTTGCTCAATATCTTTAAGGGTTTTTTCCGCCATCTCTCCTTGTGCTTGTAGATGTTCGATTGGATCAATTCGAGAGTATTTTGAGGAATACTGCTCTATCTATACGGATTAATACCGTAGTAAATGAATATTTTATTTTCCTTAAAAAAATTCAGGGAAACAATTATCATAGCTTATTTGCAACATCAATCTTTGAGAGAGATGCTGGATACCATGTTATCTAAGAATATGAGCCCCCTCAAGGATTGAATTTCAGCTCAGACGTTAAAGCTTTTAAAGTATGAGCATTTAAAATAAAATCAAAATTTTGTTCAGAGGCAGGGGACTCTAAGACTGTTTTTCTCATATTGTAAAATACATTTTTGAGTTCATTCTCTACATAGAATTTTAGAACTTAGGTGAGACCGTAAATACCTTTAAAAGTTTTGAAGAGCAATAAGTATAAAATATACATATTTCACATAACTTTAGTATTTTTACTATATCTGCTCTGAAAGTAAGCATTTTGGATGCTATTTCTCCAATAGATTAGAGCCAAAAATTAACATTACTGCAGTTGCATTCAAAAGAAATCATACGGAATATCATGTCATTTAGAAATTATCCCCTCTAAATTCTTTTAAAAGTACATTGAGATATTGTCTATATTCAGATGAATTTAATTCAAAACTTGATGAAAATCTGCATTTTGAATCTAAACCTATGTATCAAAGTCTTTTTATCCATCTCTTTAAATTTTATAGCAATCGAGTTCACGACTACATGAACAGACACATAAAAGAATTTTTTCTGTTTTCGAATTTTGAAAAGATTTCATTTCTAAGATGACAGATGTCAAAACTTTTGGTCCAAAAACGTTAATATAAATTTCAGATATTTAACTCAAAATTTTTTTCAGTTATTGTGTTCATACTCAGACAAAGATAATGACAAAAGTGTTTTTGTACTGAGATCGTATATCTTGAGATAAATCACAATCTCGAGTTTGAATTCTCGAAGATCATAATATATCATTTAGATATAGTAAACGAGAAAATAAATAAAAAAAAGTATGTTTGTGAACTTCTCAAACGTTTGACATGGATTTAAAGAATATGATATGGTTCAGAAATCATAATTACGATAATCTCATTTTATACTGAATCTTATTCGGACCTTTATACAAAAATTTCTTCATTCATTACATCAGATCAGCAATTCTACAAAATTATCCAGTGTATTTTTCTGAAATACTTAGAACATACGATTAGTTTTTTCGAATCCTGTACAAAAAAACTTGATCATAATTGAATCGCACTTACAAAGATGTATTTCTCAAGACCGTTAAAAAAAATTTCAAACACAAACAATTCAGTAGGTATATTTTCTTGTCTCTATATTAAGATGAAAATGTTCATCAAAGTCATGAAACAACGTTATGTTTTCGTATATTCATGAGAACAGGTTATTTTTCAATTACAAGTCTTACATCCATTAACAAAAAGAACACAAGAATTTGCTTTTTTTCCAGTAAAAAAGTATTTCCTGTATTCCCATAAACAAGCCATTTCAATCTATCAATCAATTTGTAACTATGTTGGCAGATTGACTTTTTCTTATACGTTTGTTTTGATACCTGTTGTTAGTTTAAACTTATGGGGCGTCTAATTTACAGAACTTTCTCAAATTCTACAGAAGTCATTTTCTGTTGATACTGTAACTATTTAAGAGTAGCTAAATTGTTTGGATTCTCGTTTTTTCGAATTGCTAAAAGAATGACTTTTCGTCAATATTTTCAGTAAGCTCGTGAAGTGATTTTTTTTTCCCATTCAGAATAAAGGTATGTACAATATACTTTTATTTTTATTCTTATTGAAAATTTTGATCATCTACATTTTCCTATCGATTATTAAATTTAGATGCATTTGATATTCAAGAGAATCAGTACCCCTAAATAGGGCAAAGTAGAAAAATATTCAGATCAAGAAAGAAATTATTCACTTTAATTTTTTCTAGATTTAATACTAGAAAATAATAACTTAATTTTTATAAATCAGTAAATACACAATAAGTTACAGAATACCAGAGAAATCTTTAAAAAAATTAAAATCATCAATCCACAAAGTTAATAACACCATGATTAAAACTTTTATTGAAATTTCAATCATTTAAATTTCTTTTTCCAATCTATAATTCGGACTAATTATCTAATTAAAAAGCCTTTTTTTTGCTTCCTTTAAAATGTAGTAATAAATTATCCATTTCATTAGAATGACATGCGAATAAATGCGAATCTCTGAACAATCAATGTACCAGACCATTTCTGAAAATTTGATTTTGTCATAATTTGAATAAAGGAATTATTTTAACCACAGTTCATAGATATTAAGACAGATTCATTGATAACCCACATAGATATTTAAGATTTACATATTTGCAATTTTTATACATAAGTTTTTTTTTTAACATAAACTAAATAATTATCTGGAAAAAGAATAATATTGATTTCATTGTACTATCAATTCATATGAATATCTTTCTGATGTTGTACATTTTTATACGAAAATACTAGATGATTTTTGTCTTTTGTTTAAAAATCAAATTTCACAATAACATAATCAAGCTTTCTGATATATTTCTATAAAAATATTTAGATAAAGGGTTTTTGACTTTTTCTGAACTAAAAATCTTTCTTTATTTATCTTGTTGTATTTTTCTGCATTAATTTTAAAAATGATCACACTTCATTCGCTACAAAAATAATATAATTTCAATGATACTAAAAGTAAAATGTCAAGCTAAAAATATAGAAAATTAATCTTGTGTCTTATTTCAATGTTCGCAGAACCGTGTTGATTTCTATAATATTAGTAGATATTATTCATTTGTAACCAAAAAGCCTAAAATTTATTTAGTTAAAACTATTTAAACAAAATTCTTTAATTAAAAAATAAAAAATGAAATGGCCCTAGAAATCAAAAAATGTTTTAAATATGAGTATTAGTATTGGTACGAAATAGCATTTCGGAAATGTAGCATTAAACATTTTTTTTGGTTGTAAAAATAAGATTAAACAAATAGTATGATAGTTTGATATTTGGTTGCAAAAATTATTTGCTGATCTTTTTATAAAGAATCTTGCATCATTTTCTTAATGGGAATTGTCATCTTTTTCTCCCAGAATAAATGTTATTTTTTCCCTTAAAACTATTATTTTTCTATATTTCGAAATTATTAAACAAGATTCCTTAGCGAAGAAATTTATAAATATTGTATTGGAAGCAGAAAATATTTTGTTTACGCAACAGATATTTCCATCATTTTTGGTAGTTTATTTTTTCAATTGTTATATTCATGAACATAGACCTCTTAATTTTCAGTTTGCTTAGTATTTTTACCTTACTTGCCTGTTTAATGTTATTTTTTGACATGGTTTTTATTTTCAAGCTTTTCATGAAGCTACCCGAGATTAAAAGTGAAAAAAAGTGGCAAATTCGAACCAGTTTAAATATAAATTGCATAACATTCTAAATAAAAAAAAATTATTTGTATTTTGAAGTAGCCAAGCGTTATAAAAAAACAACTCAGCTACTTGTTATAAAATTGTTTTCATTTGCATTAAAATTTTCATTCATTTTCTGTTATTTTAAGATGTGTGTAATTTATGTCATTTCATTTTCCGATTGTATTGAGATAATTTGTTCATTAACAAATTTAAATTAAGTTTAATCTAAATTATTCCGTATTTATATTTAATTAATATTACTTAAATAGTCAATTAGATTCACATTTATTTTTAAAGTTAGTCAATAAATCATTTCATGCTTTAAATTCTTTATTATGAACATAATATGAAACATAATGCGAGTTTAGATTCTTTTCCATTTTTTTCTGGTTCTGTCTATAAATAATAAAACTGAGATAAGAGCAATTTTGAAAATATTTTGAATGTAGGAAATATATCTATTTCTGTTTTATCTTTTGCATTTTGATTGAGGAAATATAAATAATGGATTTTCTAGTCTGAAAGGATGTGGAATGTATAAACACAATGTGAAATATGAATAGAGCTTAGGTTGTCGGTAAATTGTGCATCTAATTAGATATTTACATTACTTACATTATTCACAATTACTTAGTATATACAATAACATATGCTAAGTAATTGTGATATTACATAGCTTGTTTTTATTAGAATATTCATTAAGAAAATTTGATAATAATACTATTTGAAAATTATATTTAATGCTGCATTCATCTCAATCACAATAAAATTAATTATAAATATTAAACAACGATTGCTTATTTTTCCGACTTCAATTTGATAACAGATGAAAATAAATGGAGGCTTGAAATAAATGAATTAGTTAATATTAATTTAAAAAATCCTTTTTTCATAAAATTTTTTTTTTAAATTATAAGGATTAATAATAAAATAAGACTTAGAAGATTAAATTTTAATTACAGAAATAATCATTAAAAATAGCAAAAATAAGTGTTTATAAACCTACGAACTAAAATTTATTTTGGAAGCTTTTAAAATTAAATTCAATAAGAGCATTTGGTTCATTTTTTGACATGTTTTAAAGGAAATTCCTTGATAATGTTTCATTATTATATTTTCGGGCTAATTCGAATCTATTGAAATGAGTCATTCTTAATTTCCCTTTTTAAAGATACAGCTCCTCCAATCAAGTCAAGAACTCCAAAGAAAAGCTATTAATCCAATAAGAATTGTTAAACCCAAAATGATAAATATAATTAAATGAATTTTCTATACTGTATTTATTGCAACTATAAAAACAAATAAAATTATAAATTATTTAATTTTATCTAGATATTGCATCAAAAACCAATAACCATTTCAAAACGATTGGACATAGATTGCCTCAATTTTTCACAAAAATAAAATTTAAAAATGTACCATTCCTGCAACCATACTCTTTTCATCTTTACTGGAAACGTCCTTTTCTCGAACATTTTTCTTAAGGTATTCCCGTGATTCTTTGTTGGGATTTATATCGTGTTTTTAGGGTGAAGTATCTATCACATGAAGGCAATTATATAAAAGCCAGGAAAGCAGTCGATAAGATTTATGTTTCGGATTATTTTTCTTATAAAATCGTCAGTTGCTTCAAAGAGGAAACTTCTATTTACATTGTGGACAGTTTTCTCTTTAAAATGTCTTTAAAATGCACTCCAATCCATTTTCCTATCATTAAAATGCAGGCTTTCTGGGCCAGTGGTTGAAAACGATCCCACACCCCAGGCCATTACTAATCACTAGCAATGTTTCATAGTTTTCAAATTTTTGTCCTTGTTCTTTTGTCCTTTCAAATTTTTTCTTCTGCTACAAGTTCTGTCATGGGATCCAAAAATATCAGATGTGCTCTTATCATTAAATACGGCATTTTTTCATAAGAAAAGTCTTTGCTTTCTCAATGCTTGTGAATATATGTCTGTGTTGTGAGAATTTAAGTCTTAGATCTGATTTCGCATATTTATGAAAGACTTTTGTCTAGCTTTTCTTCCCTTGAGGTCTGCCTTATGAAACAACTTTCTTATTGTTGATGGACTCACAGTTACTCCCCAATTCCTTTGCGACAATAATAGCTAGCTTTGTTATACTAAGAAACTGATTTATTTTGACCATTCTTATTAAATATAGCATATATGCTTCAGTAATGTCTTATTTTCCACATAATTGTTGGTTTTGAAACGTTTTATGATGCTAGGAGTGGTTTTTGTGGACACATTCTGATATTTTTGGAACAGACTTTCTAACTTCAGCCTGCTTAACAACGACTTTTCTTAACTCAAGGCTCATTTGGCTTCTTTGCCTTGGCATTTTAATTAAATTAATGTTTACTTTCACAATAAATTAAAATAACACTATTGAAAAATCCCCTTAAACAACTAAAATATTAACCATAAAAATGGCAGTAATTTCCCTCCATAACTCTAATTATTATGTCCTGATTTATGAGAAGTACAAATTTGGTTTACGGGCTTTTAAATACATATTTCACGTTTATGCCTAAATTGTTTATTATATTTATGAATTGGAGCTATTTGATTCTGTTTTTAGTTGTAAAACAAATTCCAAAATCAAAATAACGTTTTAACGTTTTTTTAAACTAATTTTAATTATAATATTTTGGGCGAATTTTTTTCTATGGTGTCCGAGTTTGATTATTAATAACTGTATTTTCCATTTTCAGAGTTGTTTTTCTGTAGTTACTTTGGTATAAGTAAATACCAATTTAAGTTTCCGAATATAAATTTTTTTTTTCTAATCTAAATCTCATTAAATGATTGTTGGTATAGTTGTGTTACTGGAGTAAAAAGAAAAACAGTTCGAAAATAAATTTTGATTTCGGTTATTCGAAGCTATATTTAAGTTTTTTTAAAGTTGAAAAGATCAATAAAGTCATCGACATTGTGTTTTAAGCTAATCACAAAAAACTTTTAAATTTTCCTGCTGTTAAAAAATATTCGTCTTTTCTTAAAGGATATAATGAATTTTTCAATCAAGACTTGAACTATGTGATAAGATCTATCGACATCTACAAATACAGTAAAACTAAAATATATAACCTATGATTTCTATTGAAAGATATATGAAATTACTGGATAATATTAAAATGTATGGATATTGGGATTTGTAAAAAAAAATGAGCATTTTTCTCTTGAAATCAGTCTATGGTTCAGGGATTTAATCAACTCTTGCCATCTACACGCCCCCTTTTTGTTTGAGCAATCCATGAATGCAAATTTTCGCTTACTGAAGAAATGATTCTATTTAAAACATTTTCTTAAAGTCGATGTTATTCACATTGGAAAATCATGTGTTGCATTAGATTAGTTCAAAGCTTATTTACATTTATACATTATAAGATCTTGCAGAAAATATTAGTATTCTAATACAGAAGCTAATGTAAACCAAATTCAAATGACTCTTGATGAATATAGATATAGATAAACATATTTGCTCTACAAATTTGCAGTGAGATTTAACGAGTCTGCTATACAATGACAATATAAAAATTTAGCAGTACTGATTTTTTTCCCGAGAATGAATACAGTTATTGGTTTAATTTTCACTGCTAATTTCACTGTATGAAAGGAGCAGTTATGAAATTTCAAACGCTTGCCACAAATTTCGTATCACAAAGTACTCTTATTCTTAATCGCAGCCGCTAAAATATCAATATTAACTTCAGCTACAGTGCAAACGTGGGACATTTCTGTCCCTCATTGGATTCGGTTGATACGAGTTAACTGTTCTAAAAACAATTTCCTTAGATTTTAGATAATTTGAATGAAGAACATCCAACTTTTCACATATTAATTTTTTTAAATATTAAACTTCCATTATAATTTTTTTTGAAACCGAAGAATAATTACTAAGAAGATTTCTTAAAATTTCATAATACTTTTTTTTTTCAAAATTAAAGTAATAACATTACTGATGTATTTAGGTTAATCTGAAAGTGCCATGATACTTTATTGTTCAGACTTGGCACAGTTTATCATCATAAAAGAATGTAAAGACTATAAAAAATATATATACATAATTTAATTAAAAATAATAATCTTTGTTAAATCTTACTAACGACAAGTAATAAATATATTTTACTAGCTAGTAATTGAGTTATTCAAATTAATTAAAAGGGATAATTTATACTGAAATACATTAAGGCACAATGGTAGTAAATAAGGGGTAGTACCAAGTCATATACAATGCACGAGCGGTTGCTGTTTAAGAGTTAGTCATAAAAAATATTAATTAGATAAAATAATTCAAAGACTCATAATGATGTTTAGTTAATGAAAACTTTAAATAAAATATGCTTTTTTTTAAAGTGAAAAATTTGTCCATTTATAAACTTGCAAAAACCATTATTATGTTCATGCAGAATTTTATCAATTTATATATCTTTCTAACTATGCAAAATAAATTAAAATTATTTCTTGGTAATGACTTTTTACAAAAAAAACTTTGCTAATTAGGAAAGTCTTGTTCCGAAAAGTGTCTTCTTTCGTAAGTTAATTTACCATGTCATTAAATGCATTATTTCTTGATACCAAGTTTTTTTAAAAAAAATACGATTTTGTAATAATTTCATTTTTAGTGGACTACTTCTAATTAATAAAGTATGTTTTTAATATCTTGATAAGGCGATTACGCATATAATATCTCGCTTTTAATTGTCTGCATTATCTTTGAAGTCTATAATTAATTAAATATAATTGCTAATAGAAAATATACTACTTTTTACAACCTATAGAGAAGCAATTCTTTATGAATTGTAAAATATCATAATTAAAGAAAAATAATAAAAAAATATTGTTTATATAATTTTCTGAAAATACAAGCAAACATCTTCTCTGTGATCTGGTCGTGCCAGGTTCGAGTCTCAACTCAAACATGGTTGTTCTTCTTTTGTGTTCTATTTGTGAGATGTGTGAATGCCCCACCCCCCTGTAGAAATAGATTCTGCAAGCGAAAGTGATGCATGAAATCGTACACTTGGCCCTAGTTGGCGCTACTAAAAAAACACCCCAAGAGAAGCTCACTTGGCTTTAAATCACTGACAGATAACTGTCAGCGGGCTTGTAAAGTGCCATAAGTCACTATAACAACAAGCAATTCGAAATAACTACCAGAAAATCATTCGGTTACCAATTGAAATAATTCTTTGAAACTTTTGAAGTGGAAATGGCATTATATCATTTTATACAGTAAGGAGTATATTTATTTTTATTTAAGTATATTTCATTTTTTTCTTGAAACAGAAAATTAACAAGTCCTTATTTTTACTATAGTTAAATTTTCATTTATAAAATCTATTTCATAGTTTTTGAGGGAGTAATTATAATACAATACGCTTTTAGCATAAATAGATTAGAATATGAAAAGAAAAAAAAATCCTAAAAGTAAATTTTGACTTTTCATATTTTTTAAAACTTACAAAAAATAGAAAAATTTTTTTATTTGAAAAAAAATCAAGATATAAACATATTTTAAATGTAAGAAGGGGAAAACAATTGCTTACATTTTCAGATATATTTACATATCATTCAATTATCTTCAGTTTTAATTGTTAATGAAAGTTCATCAACTTTAATTTCTCATAAAACTGAAATGTGGTTCAATTTTTTAGAGTATTTTTTTCGCATTACACTACTTTCAGAGTTTCTGGGTATTAGAGAATTGTTTTGAATATGACAAGTTTTTTTTTATAAATTATAATATTATGAAATAATATTAATTTATATTTTAAATATTTTTATATTTTTGAATTTATGTTTTTATTTATATTTTAAATATTATGAAAATTGTCTTCATAAAAAACCACTATTTTTATATTTTATTACTTTATATATCCAGATAGTCAATCTCATTAAGATTATAAGTCATGTAACATTTAAAAAATCGATGTCTAAATGCCACGAGTTATTCGAGCCTCATTTTAATTAAAATAAATATAACTAATGGTTAAATTCTAAGAAATAATAACCCTTTAAAGAACCCTGGTACATATTCTTACTACCTGCAAAAGATTTTAAAATGATTAATAGGGTAATTAGATGCTAAGAATTCGATTGAAATATTTTAATGGCTCTGAAATATATTGCTTGTTGTTCAATATCATTTAAATACATAAGAGGTAAATATGATTAAACTGCCCGTTTACTGTGTAAGGAGTTTAATAGCGATATTAAGTTTTCTTTATATTAGTTAGCCATTTTTTTAAAAAAGAATCTGAAAGCGTTTTCAGAAATGAAACACAGCTGTGGTGCGTTTATAATTATATTTAAAAATCATTGTTTGTTATTGACTTCACTTATTTGAATTCAACAATAATGTTTAAAAATGAATAAAAACTGATGATTCATTTGGAATTTTTTAAAATTCAAAATCTTCCTATTAGTGATTTCATTCATATTTTCTATTCAGTTGTGATGTTTTGATTATTTGAATACTGTAGTTAACAACATTTTAATTTGTTTCGTAATACAAAAAATGATTAAAAAGTTAATAATAAAATTTCATAGAATTGCATTAATTTTATTTTTATGCAATGTAGCGGTCAGCCCAGCCAACCAGGCAGCTTAGCAAATTAAAATATGAGTTTTAAACTTTAATATAAGACTTTAAGGAATTCGAATTCCTAGCGATTCCATGATTTCTTATCATAAAACTGGATAAAGTTGTTTTAAAGTACTTAAAATAAAGTGGTAAGTATGTTTACCATTGATATGACATTTTTGATGATATTTTTACATTTAAAGCTGAATGGTAAAATATGCTTACCAATTTCAATTCCCACTGAACGATCTTTGTTGAGTATATTTCTCCCCCTTATTTCATAAATTAAATGAAAAGTCAGCGATTTTTTTAATGTATTAGTGTTTACATCATCAGTTCACCATGATATGAGCATGAATATAAAACCCTTAAAAATTTATGTATCCATTTTTACATAATTAATTTTTTAAATCATGTTGTAATTCTAATTAAATAACAAGATTAAATATTACGCTAGGGAGATAAAAAAAATTCGAAAGTATTTTACTAAAATTTGAAAGGTTTCCAATGTATTATTTATAAGTTGTTCAAGAATAATATTCGATATATAATCACTTACAAAATATTTTTTTCTCGTTAATATCTTAAATAACATTGATTTTATCTGTAAAAGAAATCCTCGAAATTTTCAGAAGCACTATCATTACCTGTTTATCATTTAAAGAGCTGAGCTATATAAGATATAAACTGCTGAATATAAGGACTCCGAAAAAAGAAAGAACACAAACTGCTTTTGAGCAAAGCCGAATTTAAACAAACAAAGCCATTATAAATCAACTGTTTTTAAAAATTTATTTAATGAAAAAACAGTTTTGGAATTCATGAATACTAAAGGTGTTTGTTTATAAAACATTCATTATTTATGCATATTTAAGAAAATAACTTAAGACACCATGATATTAGCTATTCACATAATAAAAGGTAAAACAAAAGTTGTGTTGACTTAAAATGTTCCTGAGAGAAAAATATTTTGAAACACTTTTCAATGAAAAACATTTCAAATTTTCTTCATCAACAGACTTTATAAAAAATAATGAGCTATGTAACTTTAACTAAAATTGCGTGTTTTAGTTGCTGTTTATTTATAATTTGCAATTTTAATACGTATACTTATTATTAATGGATATAAATAGGCTTTAAAATAATATAATTGTAAACAACTTACGAGTGACTTAGAGAAGCAAACACATTTTTTCATTATTATAATTAGAAAAAGAAAAAAAAACAATTTTTCAAGAAAAATTAACAATGCTATGAACATACTTATTTGGAAGCATTTAGTTTATAATATGATAATAAATGTTTCGTAACTTCTATTTCAACTTTGATAAAAATTATTTCTTTCTGGATGAATATAAAATCTATGTATGAGTTTTTCATATACTTAGACTGCAAAGTAAGCAGCAAAAGCATCATTTACAATAATACTCATCTGAACTCTCGTTTAGAATGCAAAATAATTTTTAGATACAGATGAAAATTAAAAATGCATTCATTTTCATCTGAATGATATTTAGAATTGAAAAGAAGCCTCTCATACAGAATAATAATATAAAAGTTTATAATATCTCAGCAAACAAATTATTTTTAATTATACTTTTATAGAAATATTTTTTCAGTGAACTTAAAATATGGAGGCAGATATAGAGAAAATAATTATAATTTTTAATGAATAGATTTTAAAATCATGGTTTCTCAAGGAAATAATTAAGATCATTTTTAAACATCACTTTTCAAAAAATATAAGAATGAACCAATGATTTAAAACTGAAGAGCATGCAATAGTTAGATACATTCCTACAATTATTACGAATCTGGTAATATTCTTCCTTTTTTTAAAAAAAAACTTATTTTCTGATATAGAATTCAGAATGAAAACTAAATATTATTTTCTGCTAAGATATTTCAAACATACTTTTACATTGATATCATTAGTAATAAATCTTGAAAATTCAATTTTCGAATCAAATCTGTTTTCAAAATATTTATTTACTTTGGGAATAACATTATTTCTTTTGGTTTTTGATACAATACGGCATGATGAAAGTGTTTCCAAATTAATGCATACGGTATTTCATTTCTGATTGTTTAAATAAGAAATAAAGTTCCCAATGATGATATTGCTGTTTGACATTTACGAAATTTCAGAAGCTTCATTTTTATACATTGGAAATATATATCCTGATAAAACTGCCGACATTCAATACAGCTGCCTAAAACAAACTTATTTAAATTCATGTATTTATTTATTTTGTTTTTCAATGGAAATGAAAATATCTATATATGTATATAAATATTATTTTCTGGATGTTATTTTATTCATTCCTTTTCAAAAAGTGTAAATGTTTTCCGATTGTTACAGATGCCGAAAAATTACTTATTTAGGATGA
>JAPMOQ010045375.1:412090-466747 GCA_026543055.1 Argiope trifasciata
AAGAAACAGAAAAGGATGAGTTTCAATTTTAGCTATTTAAAAATTTCACACAATTTTAATATTTTGGGCATATTTATTTATTTGGAAAAGTAAATTTTGTATTATTTTTGGGAAACATATTTCATCTGGAAAAGGAAGTCGCATCAACAAATTAGGAATAAATATTCTGAAGTTAATCACTGAAATGCTTTATTTTCTTTACTATCCAATAAGATGGCACCTTCTATTTTGTAAAAATTTTCTTATTTTGATTCAAATGAAAATCCGTTGAATATTTGACTTATCTACTGTGTATTAGAAGCAGTTTTGGTATTGAATTATTCATTCTTTATTATTATTGTTTATTTTTTGCTTGTAACCATCAAAAATTGATAAATCGATGCACGTAAAGCACTCTGCAAAAAGTTAGGCAGTTAAAAACCAAGTTCTTGATCTTTCATTAAAGAAATAGGAATGATAATAATTGTAATCACAGATAGCAACTACATTGTTTTTAAATCATCTCTAACTATCCATTCAAATCTCCAAGGCAAAAGTATAACCCCAACAAAAACTATCGTATGATGGTTGACGTACATGCAGAGAATAATAATTTCTATTTAAGGTAGAGTAACTCTTTTAACCCTTTACCATAAAATCCAGAAAGGACGTAAGAAAACGTTAGTTTAATTTGCCCGATGGAGTTTTGTTTCCACCCAATCTTTTCATTTGATTTCCTTTGGTCTTTTTCTTTGTAATTCAATCGGAAGTCTATCGCCTGAAGACAAATCAATTCAGCTCTTTTAGAAGAGGCAGTTGTTCAAGTTACAGTCTTCCTATTCCAGAAGGGCATTTAGTGAAAGCCTTAAAGGTAATGACATCATCTATTTCTTTTCTCACCAACATACCTCTCCTAATAATCTACCGGAAATATTAATACGGGATGATATAGCTTCAGTGATAGATGACATGCAGCCCTTTTACCGTTGCCAGGCAACAGACGGCGTCCTATGTATTAACCGACGACCTGGCTCCGGTAGAGATTTCATTTCTTTTGTTAAGCGCCAGTTTAATCCTGATTTATTAGGGTTGCCCGATCCCTTCGTGGTCGCTATACGAGCTTTTGAGCCATGATTTTCTCCATAAGGTATTACAGATTGTTTGCGGAATTTCGTTTCAAAAATATAACAAAGCCCACTTTCAATTATTTGAGTTTTCTTTTAAGGTTTTTGGAAGGATTTGATGATGAGGTATGCTTTCCTAAATACCGTGTTTTGAAAGAAAAAAATAATGTGTGTTTTATGGGATATTGGGTATTCTTCCATTTATCTCGCTCAAAGGCGGTCACTTAAGTAACAATGGATTGAAAAAGAAAATACGTGAATTCCTTATTTGTTTGTGTTAGGAAAATTGTTCAAAATTCAGTGGCAATAGTTTGGATTTTATACATGAAATCTAAAATTAAACAAAATAGAAAATATTTTGGACTTTTTTTCTATTCTGTGATTAATTGCTCTTTGATATTCATAAGATGGATTCTGAAGTTAATCTTATCATTTTTAGTAAAAGAAGAAACTACTCAATAGTTTGGCGGATTATCTCTTTTATTTGAGATTTTTAGGCTTATAATGCCATTAATTAAAAATAAGGCTAAAGAGAAATTGGTAAAAGACAAAATGTTTCTTTTTCTTCAATTAGTTTAAAAATATTTTTATAAAAATTGAAGCAAAATATAATTAACTATCATATCAAAAATATGCTAAATGCGAAATGTTTGACGCTTTTATCATAAAAGTAATCTCAGAAATTATAAAATTTCAGATACGTTATAAACCCTGAGTACTAATTGTAATCCAATTATATGCAATTATAAAATTAATAGAATTGATATCTCTTTTCATATAGAATGAATGGTACTTTCAATGATAATTTTTCGAAATTATATCCATATTTGATCAAATTTGTATGCATCATATAATGTCATTTATATTTAATATATATTTATAATATATAATATAATATGAACGCTTCAAAATTAGGCTACTTACCTTCAGCAATCAGCTGTTCATTCACCACATCAGTAACATTCTTTTTGTGATATCAGTCAATAGTTTGTGAACTAAATCATATCCCATCAAATGAAAACACTATTTTAATATTCTTATTATACTGATGCTTAAGAAATTAAAAAACTCGAAACTGGTAATGTGGTTACGGTTGGAGGAATGGCCATTTTTTAAAAAATATATATATAAAAAATTAACATAAATCTCACTTTCTGGTCTAAATTGTAGGATGCAAAAGTATTTTACAACACACAAGCATGGCAATATCACTTTTAAAATAACAATAAAATCACAGAAGGGTGAATTGACGAAACATTATTTACGACATCAGATTTTTATAGTTTGTTATATTACTTATTCTACTAAATTAATATACTTTCCATTTCATACTACCTCTTGGTACCATCTTTCAAAAACAAATGAAATTCATTATTCCTTTCAAAAATCACGATAGTACTTCACATTAAGGGGCGTATATGCATAAATAAACTTTCATATTATCAATCAAGGGCATTGTAAATGATGACCTCCTACTTAGTTTTAATATGAGCCCATTTAGTAAACAAATTATGCATTTCGGATATTTGGTTGATTACACTTAATGAAACTAGTGATGGAAATTTCGGACAATTATTTAGGCAACAGTTGTTTTTTGCTTTAACTGACACTTCGGGTTCTTCAATACTGAAAGAGTTAGTTGGACATGGCTTTTATGTAAACTCTTATGATAAACACATACACACAAGAATAGGGCAGAAATACATCTTTTAATTTTATACAAGGACATAATGAAATGATAATGAAAATTTTTATTAAAGATGATTATGAGAATCTCTATATTATAAGATTGATAGAAATGGTAATGCAGAATCAAAGATTACTACTTAAAATTAATGAAGAGAAAATTAAAGTGAACTGACGTTTCAAAATAATGTTTTATTATTGCTGTTATATAAATCGTAATCATTACAGAAGGACTTCTCAAAATTCTCTTCATCCAAATATATAGGAATCTCGGGTAACTTTTGTGAAACTTTTGGATATAGGATGATGGATATCCTCTAAAGATCCACCAATATATGTCAAGATGTCCATCAGGTATATGTCGAGGTATAGTCCACATAAGCATATCCATCATTAGACCATAGCTAAATTCAAAATGTTCTCTCATATCCCTCCCTTCCCAATTTACATTAGCCAATTAAAATAAGCATAATTTTAATAATTCAAATCTAAAATATTTAATTAAATTTTTTAACAAATTCTCAGAGTCTTAATTTTCTTTTTCTAACATGATTATCAAAATGGTATCTTGTTTTTTCTTCTTTTTTTAAAAAAAATTCAATGCATTTGTTAAGTTATTCAAAAACATGATTTTTTAAAAATTATTTGATGGAAAATTTAATTGTTTGAATTATTCAATTGAACGTAATTATTTCAATTTAATAGAATTACACTGACACGTGTCAAAATAAGTTGAATTGATTTTAAAATATTTTTATAGTGTTGAAGTGGATTTTGTTCTTAGGTGTGCTCGTTGAAAAAACAGCTTCAAAAGACATGATACAAGGCTAAAACTATTGTATAACAGAATACTTTTAACATAGTCACATATCAAATAAATTATTTTCATAATGAGCACTATATTTGAGTTTTTGAATCAATTAGTTTGTAAAATTATTAATGTTTCTAAACTAACTCAAACTAATTAACTACAACCAAACTAATTTTCGATAAATTGAAAATTATTCAAATTTCCAAGATCGGCATCTCAAGCACTTCTCAAAATATCATTTACCCTTTTAACCAGCAATTTTGAAACTGAACACTGGAAAACAAAATCAGTCCGATGGTACAAATAAACCCTTAGCCTGCCTCAATGTTTATATATGAGAATCTCTGCTGTTTTCGGGGATAGTAAATGGTCCATTTACCAATTTTCTAAGCTGTATCATCGATTCAGCTTGCCTTTCTTGGCAATGAGAATATTTGTCATCCGCCTCGCAACAATGGTCTGCAACCGAAACAGCGATTTATCAAATGACAAAACCCCTGACGCCTCGGGTATTTGCTCGCCAAAGGTAATTTTTACTTGCAGCAGTTTTAATGGCGGGATCCGGTTGCCCCTCATTTAGTAAAAATATCAGCTGGCCAATATGGCGTCGCCAAGACTTCTTGGTGACATTTTACAGAGTAGTCTGGAGATGGCTGTATTCTAGATTTTTTCCAGTTAACTATGTGTGGAACAATGTTGAATGTCTGTTTTCGACTGTGATAAATTACCCAATTTTCTCATGGCAATTGATACAAATGGATTTAAAGAGTTTTTTTGAGATCGTTTTAGAACTTTTTTTCTGATTGTTCTAAAAAAAGGGCATTTATTGAATGTAATATACCTATTAGGATGATGATGAAGAAGAAATGGTTTATAAAAATGAATAGAATTGTGAAAAATGAATTTGGAGATATTTGCAATAATGCTCATTGTGTAAAATGACGAAATGCTCAATTATCTTTAGAATTTGAAAAAAATGTATTATTAAGGAATGAGGGATTTTAACCTTTTAAAGAATCCTTTAAGTAACCTTTTAAAGAATCTTTAAAGACCCATAAGCTTAAAATGTTTTTCTTTCAAAATAATCAACTTTTTAAAGTAAAAATAGATAAAAATTGGAGGAATAATTTTATACAATATAAAAATTTAACTCTATGATTAAAATTAAGCATCTTTAATCTAAAATGAATGTCCTACTGTTATAATATATTGTAAAATTTAGATTTAATAATGTTTTACGGGAGAAAGTATATGATGGAATAAATGATCTAAAAATCAATTATTTAAAACTTTAAGCCAATAAATTATATAGATTTAATTTTATACATAAAATTTTATTTTATTTATTTAATTTTTATTAATTCAATTGGGCTCATGGAGTTTAAGCACAGATACTTCCTCTTTGAATGTATTTTTTTTGCTAGATATTTCTTAATATTTGCAAATAAATGAGTATGAATGAATTGATGAAAAATGATTAGTAGCAGATTAGAAAAGCTCAAACGCCTATAAAGAGGATGCTGTTCTGAAGAATACACAGATTTAGTCATAGATATAAAATTTTATATTAGTTTAAATCATTAATTGGCTAATATTGCAGTTTTTCAACTGTAATTAACTAACTTAGCGGTTTTTAACATTATCTTACGAAATACAAATACATAAAATAATACTTCATGCTATTTTGAAACTTCAAAAATCAAGGCAATTTAATTGTTCTGTATTTCGCTAAATGTTTACTTCAAATAAAGGAAAAATATTGGAATTAGGATTTTACTTTCTTAAATCTTTCAGGATTGAGACTGCAAAATTAAAAAAAAAAATCATTGTAAAGATCATTTATTGCTTTTACATATAATTAAGATAATAATAAAATATCACTCATGTGTTCAGCGGTGTCTGCAAAATACAAATACAAGATAATTTTCACATCTGTATTGTAAAATAACTGCAGTTTAAATAATGCTTTCCATGATATAGACGAAATTTTTTTGATAATCAAGAAAGTAATATTTTTCGCTTTTTCATACTTTAGCTTTAGGAAATCGTTTATTAATTGTGCGTTTTATTAATAACACGATAGATAATTAAATAGTATTTTGCCCCCTGAGAATTTCAAGAAAATTTTTTGTTAAGTTATAAGATGTTCTTCAAATTATATTTTTGACCATATAAAAAGTTTCCTTATCCTATTATAATTTTAAAAAAAACTGCAGTTTTGGCGATAACACTAAATACTCTCTGCATACTTGAATTGCATATTGTGAAATATTTTTAAAATTTCATGAAAATGCATTTTCCTTTATTTTACCTTCCCTTTTTTATGATTTTGCAAGTAAAAAATTGTACCGCTTATAATTTACTTTTATAATTTTGTTTATATTATTGTTTTTATTATTTTATTTAATCCAGTCAACATCGAAAAGATGTAAAATTTGCAAAGAATCACTTTTTCAAAATATCCCCCAAGTCTGAATTTGCTCTGTATACATTCCCTAATTATTAAATGGATTTAGTAGACAAATGCAGAAGACTTTTCTTCTTATTAATTATTTTCAGATTAGTTTGACTTTAAACTGACTTTTGATATACGAGGCTGTATAGTATTCAAATGAAAGCAAAGTATTTTAAATTTTAGGACAGCATATAGGATTTGATTTCTTGCTTTGATTTGTTTTATTTTTGTGCAATTTAATGATTTGTTTTATTATATGCAATTTATTGATTGATTCACATGTCAACATCTGTAAAAATATTGTAACACAATATTTAGATTTGCTTCAAAAAGTGTATTAATTATTTTCCCATTTAAATAAATTTTGGAGAATATGATGGTTACTATTTAGAAAAATACTACATTTCAAAAGCTTTTATATTTGTAATATGAGAGTATGTATAGAATTTGTTCCAAAACTCAGAATGAAAATATGTTGGTAGTCAATAGTGTATGGTACCTAAAAGCAAAAATTAAAATTTGTAATAGTTAGTTAATTATTAGGGTGCTCCATAAGTTTCTTTCCTATTTCTAATAGGAAGTCGATAATATTTACTGTTTAAGATATTCTTTATTTTGTTATATAAAGATCCTTTTCCTCTATTACCTAATTCCATCTCTCAGGAAGCCTCATTATGCTTCTTTCCAAAATAGTTGCATTTTGGACAAGAAATAATTCTCGAGGTGCGCTTTTATTATGCTGATAGATTTATTATACTTAGAAACGAATTTTTTAAGGAGAGAAAGAAATGATAATCAGATGGAAAGTGATCTGGACAGTATGGAGAATGTGGTAAAACATTTCAATCAAACTTTAAGAGCTTTTATCTGACGACTAATGCAATATGTTGTTTTGCGTTGTCATAAAGAAAAATAATTCCTATTCGGTTCATTAATTCTGATTGGTTTCTGGTTCGTAATAACAGCTTTTAATTTATCCATTTGATGACAATATTTCGTAGAATTTATTTTTTCACCTTGAGGAAGCAGCTCGTAGAAAATCACACCTATCCAGTTCCAAAACGACAAAAGAATTTTCTTGGGATGTTGTCATGGTTGGAGGCCTCTTAAGACTAAAACTGATGACACAGACATCCAATAGATATGCTTGCATGTTTTCACTAGCACAGTCATATAATGCATTCATTGCGAGATAAGAAATAAACTTTTTTAGAACACACTAATGGTAATTCAATAATTTTCTTTCCTTTTGGAATTATTTTTACTGTTCTTATCTAATAATTAAACGAAAGAACTTAAATGTTGGTGATAAAATAGTTTAATAATTAAAGAATTTTTAAAGAATTAAATGATTACATTGTTGTAATAAAGTAACTATTCTCGATTATTACAGTCAATTAAATGTTTCTTTATTTCAGTTTGATATAATTTTTGGAAATTAAAAATTGATGTTGTTATTAAAATAAAATCAGTAATATTTCGTCTCATTTTGGAAGTTAAGGGTAAAAAGTAGAAGGGAAATTATTGTAGAAATTTATTTAAAAATTCCTACAAAATTTAATCTCATCCAGTCTGTAATTATTATAAATTAAACAATATTTCAACCATTAGTTTATATGTATATTACGAAAAATCTCATTATTCTATAAATTATTAAATTAGAAGTGATTTATGTGATAAGAAATATCTTTAGACCTGAATACTGAAAGTTATTAGCACAAAATCAACCTATTTAAGGAAACTAACTACTTTAAAAATAATAGTTGATATAAAATAATGAAATTTTATCAATACAATTCGGATTATAATTCTTCATAGTCACCAGAAATAGAAATAAGCAAAAAAATGTAATTATTTTGTTTAAAAATGGAAGCTTTTAACTCATGTGGATGTTGTTTAATTTATGAAATTTTCTAGACCAAAGAAAATTACAACAGAATTTTAAGTGTTTTTTCAAACAAAGAAAACTTAGATTACGAAATAGTTTTTTTTAAGTGTAATTTTTTTATGCTACCCTCAAATGTTTCTGATTTAAACATGACCATAGATGAAATATATTTGTTTCCAGAGATTTTATTAAAATTGGAATCGCATACTTTTTTTTACTTAAAAAGCTTTTTTTATAATTCCCCAAAAATATATACCGATTAGAATAGGAGAATTATTCTGACTATTTACAAAAATATTTCCTAAAAGTCCAGAATTCCATTTATTTTAAGCCTCGAAAGTTCCCTTTTTTGGATTGCAGCAGGTGGAAATGGATAAGTAATGAAAGCGAAAAGAGGACCGCAGCAGTTTAACCTACTTCTCTGTTGTTTTCTATTAATATGGATCGAGAAAAGCTTTTAGCCAGCTTCTATCCTCTTTTCTGAAAGGAAAAAGAAAGGAAACACCAACAAAAAACACAGTAAGATAAAATAGATTAAAAAAATGTGGTGTGAAAGTGTGACTTAAAAACATGTTGAGGGAAGAAAGAAAAACTGAGCAGAGAGGGAAAGGTTTTTAGAAAAGAAAACTTAATATCAAAGCAACGAATGGTAAGCTTCGTAAAAAAAAAGCATGTTTTTCATTTTTTTCTCACTAAAATGTTTCAATTTCCAAATCCAAAAGTATATATCTTGCTGAAGTTCTTTCAAGAACTGAAGAGAATCATGATAATATAAATTCAGGAAAAAAGAAAATCCAATTGAAAATAAGGTCATGGTTTGCTTGAATCGTTCAGCTTTCTCTTTAAAAAATAACTTTCTGATGAAATCAAAAGAACTGATTTCTCAAAAAATATAAGAAAATATGTTTCTGCTGGGTTTTTTGATGAATTTCAAAACTATATTTTAAAAATTATTATACTACATAATTGACTATTTAAAAGGTCATGAACAATATGCTGTCACAAATCAATCCTTAACTGGAAGAAGTGAAAATTTAGGACTTAACTAGGGAAATGTGGTTTAGGATAGCACATTTTCTTTACTCTCAAATAAGATATTCATATATTTTATGAATATATTCTTCATATCTTTTTTTATATGTAAATATTTTTTAGAAATTTTTCTATGTATAATATCATTGTGAAAAGTAATTCAGTTTGGACATACATTTTCTTATCAAATTACTCATTACAACAAATAATATTCTTGAAAAAACGCATTACTTATTATATTTGAAATCATATTTATTTTTCCAGTATACAAATATGTATGGAAACCAATATTAAAAAAATCAACATTATATGAAAAAATATACAAAGGGTAAAATCGATCCTTTTTTTATTGCCATCATCGATTTTCTAGGGTTTTTATACATACAATTTAGGTACATAAAAATTAGACTATAATTTCTCTTGGTATATTAATATATTTCTGAAATTTTTCAAAATATATTATCACTAGAAAAATTAATTATAATTGAGCATACAATCAGAAATTAGCCGAATGAGAACCTTCATAAAAAAAAACTTTCTATTCAGTTATCATCATCACTAAAACCACTTTCTTTTTAATTTAAAAATCACTGGATTTCTGCTTTATAAAGAGGATTAGTAGGTTGGATGACTTTCGAGACTAAGTTTTAGAGCCATCTGCTAAGTTTTGGATAAAACCGGAACACTAAAAAGTTGGCATGGTCGTACAGACATCGTGCTAATATATTATATGAATTATTTAAAAAAGCATCTTCTGTAAACGGTTGAGAAAAAGCACGTGTATTAAAGATAACGAAACAGGAAACTATGGATCAATCCATTCATTTGAGCTAAAAATAGAGTAGAAGTGACCGAAAGTTCATCTTTAGCTGTCTGACAAACCGTTTAAGGGTTAAGTAGATACTAAATGCTGAAGGAAATCAGAAAAAAGATATGTGATTAAGGAGCTATGTCATAATAATTTTTAAAAAAAATGTTCGAAAATAGCTATATTTAGTAAAGTATGCATTAAAAGAGAGAGATAAAACATCTATGGAATCCAAATACGCCAGTTAAGTTGTAAAAGTTATTTTATTGAAAAAAAATGTTTTTTTAAAGTTAAATGAGGAATAGATCAAACATTTTCTTGTTTAGATCTTGATAAAATAATTTGCTTAAAAATTTTGTAGAAAGCTTAAGAAAAATGTTATCAAGCCCTTAAGCTAAAAAATTAGTATTTCTATCCATTCTTTAAATATTCAAGTTCAACTGGAAAAAAAATTACATTTTTTTCGCATTTTGAAGCACTAAACCAATGATACAAAATTTCTGAAATAACAAATGAATTACTCTCTAATTCAAAAACTTAAAACATAGTGAGAAATAATTAAACCACATTTGATTAAAAAACATGCCTTAATTTCAGTTTTTTCGTTTCATTACAGATATGTTACAATTACATTTATAAAATAGCATGGAAACGTATGTAAATGAAACTAAAGCATCAATGTAACTTTTCAATAAAAATAATTATAGCTAATTTATGAGGAATGCTCGAATATTATGAAAGACTCTTAATTACGTAAAAAATGTCTTTTTAACATAGTCACCTGCCTTAATAATTCTGATTTTGTATTTAATTGATTTAATAAATTCAAAAGTAAAGAGAACATTAGTATATTTTACCACATAATGGGAGTGTAGTAAAGAAATTAATCACGAACAAATTAATTTCTGAGGTAATATTGGGCTAACAAGTAGGACTGAAACAAAAACAAAGCTGATTTATTTAAGCGTTAGACAAATGCATCGATGAAAAAAAGGTCAAGATAATATAATTTTTCGGGCTACATAATGTAATTCTTATTTATAATAATTATAAATATTTGATGTTATTTAATGAACTTCTTTCGTTTATTACTAATAAGTAACTTTTTAAAATGGTAAAACTTTTCTTCCAACTTACACCCTTACTTTACTTAATAAAAAAGAAGCATTTATGCATTTAAAATGTTATAAATTAGTAGATTGAGCTACTAAATATTAATAAGTAAATTTATACGTAAAAAAATTTACATGCACGCAGTTTGTTAATTTGTTTATCGCCATTTGGCAACACTTCGACTTTCTCAATCAATATGCAGTTTGAGGAAATTTCAAGCAAAACGCTTATTCTCATCAAATCGCGTTATTTTTCGTTATTCTTAAAGAAAAATTAACTACCTAAATTTTTTACGATGAGTTTAAGTTGTGACGTATTGAGTTTAAACGCAATCCTCGTAAAAGAGCAGACAGATCGAATGAAAATTCTCATGAATCATTCATTAGAAGATCAGTCGTAATGAACGATATAGGGTTAAACGTATATGTGTATGGAGCGAAGTTTCCGAACAACACGAACATTTTTGTGGGACTACTTCAGAACTCCATTCTTTTTGCCAGGAACATTTATGGGTAAAAGAAGTAAATTCAAGTGGCAAATACATGAAATGTAGCCATGATTTTCTTTAAAAAATGTTTTGGAACATCTGTTGAATCCACCAGAAATATTGAAAGATGTGCTGATTAGTGATTCAATCGAAGGAAGAAATTATCGGAAGCATATAAGAGAATATAATTCTTCTTTAGCTTTTTCTTCCATAGGAGCTCAATTAACCCTCCACCTGGAACAAGACCATATTGCTATATGGTTTATGATCAGACGTATCTCATAATTTCTCCATTTTACAGTGGTCATAGAACTGAACACATATAACAAACAAGGTTATGTTAAGTTATATGTTTCTGGTAATAATGAAGCCATTGAAAAGCGCATGGAAATAAATGAAGGGCATTTGCCTTCTTTGATGGAAAGTTGGAATTCTCTGTTGAGAGTAATTAATCTGTTCATCGATTGTTACCTGAAGATTCCTTGTATAATTGAAGAAAATTATGAATGCTTTGAATGTTTTTAGAGTGACTTGAAATTTAGATATCCGTAGATACAACAAACCTATCACAAAAATAGAAACTGCAGCGATATTTGTTGGAGGTAATGGCTAACCACCTGCTAATTGAGACATCTGTATTTATCCTGTAGATGAAAACTGCAAAAATATTTCTCGATATAACCAATATTTTGATCTCATGGTCTATCCCTTGCTGCTTCCAAGAGGAGAATTTGGTTGGAACATAAATATAGAACATTCTGCCTAAGGAAGATTCTCAAAATACACTCGAGTCACCCAGTTACAATTTTATTTTTATCGAATTGCTGTGCAAAGTAATTTTCATCACAATGGAAAACTATTCCATCAGTACATTTTTGATTTCTATATTAAAATCGAAGGATCACTTCTCAATGATTTGCTTGATAATAAAAAAAAATCCTAGAATTTAGCATTACATAAGGATATTAGATGTATTAAATTGAGTCAGGATGTGCATACAGGAAAATTTATTATAATTCTCTCTAAATTTCAAGGAAGCTCTCTTCATAAGTTTCAAAATTACCAAGATGCTTTTTCAATGATCAGAAAATTTAGTCGATCAGTTTTATTCATGACATTTGTATGTAACACAGCATGGGTAAATATTTTAAATGTGCTAGATGAACCACAACGCCCACAGGATGGGCCCGATATAATTGTAAATATTTTTTTAATGAAATTGACGAAAATTTCAGACGATATTATTAAAAGAAATCTGTTGGTCTCTTGATATCATATATCTAAGTTATTTAGTTCCAGAACAGAGATTTACCTCAGGCTCACATTCTTTTTAACATTAGATGCTTATTTCAAAATTCGTAATAAAGATGAAATTGACAAATATGTTATTGCACAGCTACCAGATCAAATCGCAGACCAACACGTTTTTAAATTATAACTACATATATGATTCACGGTTCATGTGGTGCTTTGAATTATAACTCACCATGTGTGAAGGTGTGAGCACCAAACAATATTCAAAAGAGTTTAGGAGAAAAAAAGAATATTAATGAGTATACTACATACAAATGTAAAGAATTTGTCAGAGTAGGTAGATATGATTTGGATAACCAATAGATTATTCCTTATAGCGCTTGTCTTTTAAAAAAATTCAAGGCTTTTATTAATGTGGAAGTATGTGCTTCGATTAGAGGTGTCAAGTGTCTGTATAAATCTGTGTAATAAAGGACATGATGCAGCATCAATAAGATTGCAGAAAAAAATACTTCTAATGATGATGATATTTTGTCACTTCTAGAAGGAAGATATGCTAGTGCTCCAAAAATTACGTGACTTTTGAACGAATTTAGTTGATCAGAAAAATTTCATACTGTTGTAAGATTAACTATTCATTTCCCAGGTGACCAGACTGCTGTTTAAAAGATGGGCAAGAAGAACAAGCTATTACAAGAAGTTACTACAAAACAACTCTAACTGCATGGTTTAATAAAAACGATCAAAATTTTTACATTTATTTATATGCAGATATTATTCATCATTATACTTTCAATCAAAGTACAATGAATTGGCAAAAACGACAACAAGGGGGTGAAGAGGTTGTTGGAAAAATGCCTGTAATTAACATTAAAGATTCAGAAAGATACAATTTGCATTTGTTACTTTTAAGAAAATTTGGAGATGTAAGTTATGAGGATTTAGAAACTGTTGATGGGATTGTGTACAATTCTTTTCCGAAATATTCAAAGATTAATTAAGAGGGATCAACATTGGTATGACACAATGAATGAAGCAATATAAACTCAAGTTCCATTTCAGTTACGTTTATTATTTGTTATGATTTGCCATTTTAGGAAAAGTAAATGATGTTGATGAACTTTGGTTTCGGTATGAAGATAGTGTTAGTGAGGATTTTATTCGGCAATATTCTGAAAATAGTGTATTTCAATATGCATTCACAGAAATCGAAGAGCTTCTTTAGAATTATAATTTAAATCTTTAAAAATAATTAAAATTACCTATGATTCATGTGCCCGATGCTCTTTCAAGTTTGGCATGTTTCGATGCATTAGACAAAAGCAGAAAGGACAGATTAATGCTGAAAAACTTAATGAAGAGCAAAAATTGGTTTTTGATATATTGCCGCATTGAAACGAAACATTGCCGAGTCTGCATAGCTGAATGGTTATGACGCTGGACTCATTGTCAGGAGATCATGTGTTCGAATCCCAGTAGGCTTAAAATGTGTTTTCCTTTATTTCGTGTTCCAGAAGATTCTGGACCTTTCTTTAATTTATCAGATAAGCAATCTGGACTTTTCTTAATGTGTCCAGAAAGGTATTCTGGAACTTTCCCTACTGGTATAACAGCTGAGGATCTCTCAGTCACAGAGCTCTTAGTCAGAGTTGAGCTAATAAATTGATTTAACTCTACTTCCTGTGTCTTCTTGAGTTCTATCTACGTGACAATATTAAAAGGAGATTTTATATAAGGAAAATGAAGATGTATCAATTATTTTTCCTAGATGTCCCTGATGGAACAAGACAACCCTTTCTCAGTAATACATTGTTGCACACAGTAAGAGGAAAAGGGCATCGCGTAATTCCAATTGCTTCAACAAATATAGCTGCTGCTTTGCTTAGTAGGGGAAGGATAATTTTAAATGCCACTTGAACTTGCAGTCTTAAGCCAAAAACACAAGAATCCAAGTTGATTTGTGAAACAAAATTAATAATTTGGGATGAGGCACCTATGACTCACGTTCATACTTTTATTGCTGTTGACAGACTTCTGCAGAATCTTACTATTTGTTCTCTTCCATTTGATAGTAAAGTTATTTTGTTAGGTGGGGACTTCAAGCAAATTTTACTAATTATTTTGAAAGGTTTAACATCTTTATCTGTAACCAGTTGTTTGAAAAATCCTAATCTGGGGTCTAAATTTATAAATGATTAATATGGTCTAAATTTATAATTAAAAACATGAGAGTCCTAAAAACTGAACGAGTCTTCAAATTTGGTATTGGGAGTGGGTGAAGGAAACAGCGGAAACACTGTTATGCTTCCAGATGCGTGTTATACTTCAGAACAGAATCCTATAAAACAATTATGTAGATATTTAAATTTCAGCCCAGTTGTGCCCAAAGAACTGTTATAATTGTTACTAATAATACCTCCATTGAAATAAATAATCAGGTACTAACATATTTACCTTGGGAAAGAGTTAATTATGAAATTGATAATAACATAGTTAGTGATGATCCTAAAGACAGATTAATTTTCCTGTAGAATTTCTTAATTCTTTAACACCTACAGGAATGCCCTCATATAAATTGTATTTAAAACCACGATGTATAATTGTTTTATTCCGAAATTTAGCTCAAACGAAAGGTTTATGCAATGGAGCTCACTTAATTGTAACCAAACTACAACGTAATATTACAGAGGCAAAATGTTTTAGTTTTGCAAATGATGAAACCTATTTTAGACCGCGGATACCCATTATACCTTTTGACAGCAATTTGTCATTAAAATTTAAATGAAAGCAGTTTCCAATTCATTTGTCTTACAGTATGACGATTAATAAAGCACAAGGACAAACCTTTGAAAAATTTGTTTGATACTAACTAATAATGTTTTCAGTCATGGAAACAGTCTTGAGCTTCTCACCTGTTAAATCCTTTGTTGTAGCACCAAATAGGGAAATTGTAAATTAGGTATACCAAGAAGTTTTAAACAAATTATTTCTGAATGGTGTAAAGTTTTTAATTTCTAAATTCTATCGGCAGCATTTCCTTCAAAATAGACTAAATGTAGTACTTTGTACAAGATTATCAATTTTACAATGTCAGAAATATATCATGACTCCAGGCTTCAATTTCTAATTGTCAACGTATTTCAGGACATATTCTCTTTCCTAACATGCATTTTCTGTTTTTTGCCATTAATTATTTACGCTTCAAGTCACTATCTCCCTAAATTTTAATAAATAGCGATTTTTAAATTCTATTTCTTTGGTATAGTTCCCAAAAATTGTGAGCAAAGTGCATTTTTTTAATAATTTATTTATGTGGCGGATGTATGCTGTTTCTAAATGAGAAGTTGTTTCAGTTTACAAAGAACCTTTCCAAAATCCAATTTTCGATTGAATTTTAACCTTACATTTTTTTCTTTTATTGTTTTATCATATTTTGGAATAACTTAATTTGAATATATCTGTTACTAGACGAAAGTGGTTTAGTAGATGACGAGCAAGCTAAGTGAACTGAGAGCACAAAGCCCCGTAGTAATAATATTAAAATGTTATATATATATATATAGATATATATGTATATATAATATATATATATATCGATATTACCTCAATAACTTGATATAATCAATACAGATTACTACATACTGATTATATGCCTTATTATAATTAATCTGAAACTTTAATCTATTAGAATTAATAAATTATAATTTTAATTTGATCTAATAAATAGTTAAGTTACAAAAACGCCTAGTCCTGTCGAGGGTTTGGAACCAGATAGCTTCAAACTTAAAACCCATGGTTTGGTTCAACCAGCTTTTCTGAGCTGATTTTAGTACCAAAGTTGTTTCTACAAAAATGAAAAATGAATAAATAACACAATATTGTAAACTAAAAGTTCTTATCTGAATAACAATATACTGATATTTTTTTAATTCCTAAAAAATATTTTATAAACACTAAAATAAAAGTTTTTTAGAAACATTACTACACAGATTTACTAAATAACCTTTTTTTTACAGGATGATTGCATTTTATTTCTTTATATATATAAATATCCGTATATATTTCAATGTTTATTTTTTATATTATTCTATGAAATGGATTTATTGTTTTCATTGACTGATTCCTCATCAGTTTTCAAACATCATTTACGACACAATAACCAGAATAATTTAAAGGCAAAATATCATTACTTAATTTTTTTGTTTTATTTTCATTGCAATGAAAAAACGTCACTGATATGCAATTTTTTATTTCTTTATTATTTTTTAAAATTCTTTATCCCATTAATCCAAAAGATGTCTTCTAAAATTATTTTTATCATATGCTTTGATATTTAATTTTAGAAAATAAAACTTTCAGCACAATTTATATAAATTTATATTAATTTTGTTGTTTTCAACATAGCTTCAATATAGCTACTTTACTGAAATCTATGCATTTAATTAAATTGCAAGTTAGCAACTTAGAATTTTACTACATAATGTAAAGATCTGAATTTGACATAATTATGAATATCAAGTATCTTACAAAGTGCCCGCTCTTTAACAACCTAATGAAACATCCGAAAATATTACTGGAATTGCTGATTATTTTAAAACCACAACTACTTTTCCGCTAAGTGCATACTTCGTTTCAAAAGTAAATAATATTTTTTCCTTTCATACAATTTTCCAGTATTTCAATTTGAGATTCAGCGTTGAACCTCAGCATTTTCCCTTGAGCCTCCAGTTGAAATATATGGCCGAGACATTTAAAGTATTTCAGGTCGGTTATGATAAAGAAATGGCTTAAAAGTTTGGGACAAGAAAGCGGAGGGTAAACTTAAGAGCATGCATAATTCATAAGATTGAAAGATAAAATGTTTCGTTTCTCGAATAGAAAGAGTGGTTTTATTTGGAAGAGGGATATATTTTTAAGAAAGTAAATGATATTGAATTTTTCGATCAGGTAACATATTTTATCAGAAAGGTCAGATTGCAGAAGATTTGGTGACATTTATAAAATCGAAATCACTTTGATTTTAAATGTCGCATTTCACATTTATGGAATGGGTTTTAATTTTTCTTGTATGAAGAAAAATTTTAAAACAATTTTGATATTTCCTTTTACCTGAAATGCATCAGCAGTTACAAAAAGAGGTTTCTCCGAAGACGATTATTTTCTGGAATTATTTCATTGTATGTCAGAGAAAAAATAGAAAATGTAAATTATATAACTTTTTTTTTTTAATTTTTCAATTATCTATGCGTCCTGCTCTTTTCAATTATATTATCAAAAACCCACAGATATCCAATATTATAAGATGTTTTTGAATTAAATTTAAAAAATGATCCTCAGCTATTTTGTAGAAAAAAGTGCAGCTGAATTACATGAAAAGAGTTTTAAGTATTCCATCCAATTGCAATCGATTATTTGTAACTTTCATATTGAAATTTACGTATCTTTTATTTAAATAAAAATAAATGTTGTTCTGTGTGTCTCTTATGCGTTGCCGTACCTATCATCCGATTCCGATAAAACTTCGGCAGCATATTGCTTGCACTTACGCGAAGAGTATTGGTATACTAATATTTATATTAATGCTAAATACTATGTATACTAATATTTACTATATACTAATATCTACTCTAATCTGTATTACAAATTGGGTATTGAACAAATATTAGTCATGTTATAGTTTTACTATACCTTTGAGTTGAATTTTTCTTTGTACTGCTGGAAACTATTGAATATGCGGAATTTGAAAATATCTAAATAAGATTCCGTTTAATTGTTGATAGTATATTGTAATATAATATTTATATATAAAATTTAAAAACTTACTAACTATTATAACATCCTATAAAGCTTTACTTTTATTTGTAGATGTAGAATTTGTGTCCTAAAATTGTGCAGATTTTAGATATATGAAACTCGTCTTATTGAAAGTTAGATTGAGGTTTACTACTGTCTTTATGCAAGTTGCAGGACAATGATTTTTACCTTGAAAATGGCTACATGAATTAGAAGATATCAACTATTGGTCAATATTTTCAAACATAATCAGGATTGAATATTTTTCGCCAAGCGATAATCAGCATTGTTTTATTAAAGAAAAAAATTGAGAAAATCTAATAACATCACATTTTTTATAACTTTCAATAGTTTTACTCTGTAATAATCAATTCCTGAAGGTGAAACGCATTTGTGGAATCTACATTTACAGTCGAAAGAAATATGAGATAGATTATGCATCACTAGGTGCAGTTATTCTGATTTAAAAAATTACAAATTATTGCATGAAGAGATTTTTTATTGCAATGAAATTAGTTAACAACATCCTAGATTTCAAAAACAATGCAGATTTAGCAAAAGTAAATTGAATATAAAGGAAAACTTTTAAAAATATGCTAGCATATATAAGAACATTTATTACTGATTTTCCACTTTCACAATCGTCATAACATTTATTTAAATGCTCCTTTAGCTTTTATGAATTACAAATTCTCTCAGAGGATGAAATTCTTTGAATATCCAAGAAAGATATTAATTTGAAATATTAATTAATGATCCATATTTATGAAAATTCAGATGTTAATATTAGTATTCCGGTTGATTACTTTTAAATATTTAAAAATATATACATTTCATTTAACTATATTAATGCGGGAATTGCCTTATTCTTCTGAAATCTTTAATTACAACTTTAAATTTAATTACAATAAATTTTAAGTGGTTTTTACTTTATAAACATATTTAAATATAGTTAAAAGTTATTCAAAAGAAATGTAAGCATTAGGACTGTAACTTTTAAATTAAAGAAATGTTTTGTTTGACTTTTCCTTAAAAATTAATTAATTATCCGAAATTATAAACATAGTACAAAGAAAATGCAAAGTCTAAAATTACATTTCAGTTCGACTTTACATTTTCAATAATTATCCAGCAAATCCATTGTACACTTGATAACAGAGAGGAAGAATCCTGACAATGAGAGATGGAATTCATTATTTCGGTCACAATAAAGCTAAATGGACATGTGATGCGATATAACAATAGATGTTGCTATAAGCTACTTTCAAACGCTTTGTTATTTGATCATTAATTCGTTTTGGCCATTTATAATTAGTACTGGAATGAAATACTAGCTGTGGATGACATGAAATTCAAGAGTCTGCTCTCTCGTAGAACCATTCAGTATAGAATTCAAAAGGAGTGAGTACGTGTATAATTAATGACTTTGATCAGTTTTGAATTTTACAGATTTAACTCATAGATTAGGAACTCTATATTGTATAATCTGCAATGGGACATTTTTTTTTTTCTTTTTATGAATTTTATATTGAAATTGAAATTATAATCTTAAAACTATGTTTGATAACCGAAGTTTTATTTTATCTTTAAAATAAAACACCGTGTCCATCACCATGATCACTTATTCCTTTGATTAATTTAACCATAGTACTAAAATTTCCATGTTTTGGATAGTCTTGTTTCTACAAATATTACAAACATTTGAAAAAAAAGAAGGAAAAAAAACTACATTGCTTCCTTTTTTCAATAGTATTTTAAGAAAGAATTCAGTACAAATATTTATAGTTTGAAGATTCCAGCAATGATCTGTTAATGATACCAATCTGGGAAGGGGGGGACTTTCAGAAGTTTAACTTAATAATACTTTTAATATATTATTATAGTTTAATAGTATTTTAAATATTTTATTAGAATTTAATAGTATTTTAAATATATTATTATATTTTAATAGTATTTTTAGGTATTATTACAGTTTAATAGTATTTTTTACATATTTTTGTGATAGTTTTCAAATTTTTAAGCACATATACATGATTATGAAAAAAATAACTTCAAATAATATATAAATTCGTTTTTTAATGAATTTTTCTAATTTTTATTTTTAATTCTAATGTTCTGTAATTATAATCAATTTTAACTTTTTTTTTCTTTTCATTATTAACAACTATGGAGGCAGTTAAATAAAGTGGAATTTTATCTTGTAATTTCAGGTTCATGTTGATTAATTGGAAATGTTATTATAAGACAATTATTTTATTCTCATTAAAATTACTTTCATAAATCAAATGTTACTTTTAATTAGAATAATGATGTAGAAATCTAAAATGATTATAAATATTTATTTTAATACATTATAAAATGGATTTATTTTAATTTATAACAAATCTCCATGCTGCAAATTATATACATTTAACTCAAAAAATTTATGTATAGAGTATTTGCAAGTTTGCAAAGTCCTGTACAGTGAGAAAGTCGTTTAAAACACATTTACTTTTCCGGGCCAATTAATCATTCATTTTATTTCCCATGTATTAAGAAATTCCAAGCTTTTAGAGCTATTTTATTTGTAGTAGTAGCTAAAATACCCATCTTTGTCGGAATTAAAATTATTATATCTCTTACTAATAAAAACAGACTTGTTAAAAAAAACTGAAAAATTTTGTTTTAGTGTCTATATTTATGAGCAAACTTCTAACAGTTTTGTTTTCTGCGAATAAAAGTAAGGATAAATTTTATTTGAAAAATTTAATTGAATTGCAATATGATAGTAAACAAGCCCTTTTCTAATACCTTATTTTTAATGCAAATATTTATTTTGAATAAAGTTACTATAAACAGAAAATCTTTTTTTCGAATGTAATTTTCTTTTTACCAAAATCCGTTATCGATTTACTTTTAAAATCAATAAATAATTTTTTTCCACTGTATTTTTTTTCATTTAAACCAATTATCAAAAACTACATATAGATTATTTTAATATTTTTCTGTTACCTTGCGAAATATTATATATTGAATTTCTTACTGAAAATATTCCTCAATAACTAATTTCTAATACATTTAATTATTTAATCAACTTTTGCTCCCTGAAAATTTGGCAGTAATATATCACTTGTCTGAAATAATAAGTGCATGGAACTCTGTTGAATTTTCCCCCATTTATTTAAGAGGAGTGATATATGAGATATCAATATATATTATTAAATACATCAATATAAGGAAATATCCAATAATTCCGTCGTATGTTCTGAGATAAAAATTGTAATTAACTCTTTAAAAATAATGTTTCATTCTACATGAAGACTGAAATGTATATTATTAAAACACAAATGGAGTACATATGAGAATAACACATGCAGTAAACAGCAGCCCTCAAACAATCGCATAAACACGAATCTCTCAGAGAGAGATCAACTAATCTTCCAAGAATCAACAACTCCATTGAAATTCAATTCAGTCACTAGTAACTGACTCAAGATTGTCTCTCAGCATTTTTTTTCTAGTTCCTGTGTTAGCGCAAACTCGCTTCTAGACTAAAAGGGAATTCCATCTGAAGATATTGCCATGATTAGCGAATATTTTGGGTACTTTATGTTTGTCATCGATGATTGCCAAGCTGCAAACAATTCCTGGAGTAATTAGCTTGATATTATTTCAACATCCTTAAAATTGTGGGTAAAACTCGTTTTCTCATCTGAAAACAACCTGAAAATTGATAATCGCTTTTACTTATAAGATGCATAAATTTTGCTCAGCAATACTATTTATTGAAACAATTTAATAAATTGAGAATTTGTAAATTCGGAAAAAATATCTCATAATGGGAAAATCAATTAAAATTTTTCGACATTTTTGTATCGATTGACTATATATTTCTCCGTCCCCCCCAAAAACCATTTTATTCCTTTTCTATTCCCACATAAAAATATGTTCTGACGAATAATATTAAAATTCAAATCGCATTTCAATGAACACTTTTTGATAAATTTAAAGTCTCCTATCTTCTCTAAAATTGTAACAAGAGTTCTGTCAAATAAATTATAACTTGTGAAAACCAAAAACAGAAACATAAAAGCTATTTATATCACAACTAAATAGTTTTTTCGATGTTTATACAAGAATTCTTTGCAATTTTAAATCCCTAAAATCGATCAGAAAGATAAACGAAAAAGACCTTCAAGCGAAGGATTCTTTTGTGGCAGGTGTCACAAACTAGTTACCACATAGAGGGGAAAAAAATTGGAAAAGTGTCACATTTTTTTGAATTTATATCAACCAAAAAACAATACTCAGAATTTTTCCTTCCGTATCAAAATTTTTTAAACTTTAATTTTAAACATTTGCTAAGGATGAGGCATCTGTCGAGTATTCATAATCAAAAAAAGATCGCGGGTGTTATTATGAATATATATTCATAATTAATTAATTGTCTGATATGTCCATTCAGAAATTGGCCTTGTAATTAACTTCTAAATGTTACCAAATGGACAATAGATATTAATTTTCATCAAGAAAAAGATTTTTTAATCAAGTAAAAAAAGTTTATTTTAAGGTTACACATTTGAAATTTGTGTAAGTACACACTTGAAACTTCAAAAGTCGTTCAAAATATCAAACATTTTTTTCATTGCTTCAAAATGTTCACTGATTTTTTAGCTTTCAACCGATACAAGATGTTGTCAATACCCGGAATATTTTTTGATTTATAAGGATTGAGGTACTTTCACTCAAAGTTTCAGGTTTTTTTTTAAAAAAAATGAGGAAGAATGATATTTTTCCAGTTCTTTGCTTCATTAAAACAATCATAACTCAACAAAAAATTTACCAAATACAATTATTTATAAATCAAAATAAAATGTATAAAACTGCAAATTTTTTGTACTTCAATCGAGGCCATATTTATAGAAATAGCAATTTAAAAGTTAAAATTACTGAAAAAATGTCATTTTTTCTACTCATCATTGATTAAAAAATATGTTTAAAAAAACTATACATTTTTATAACTTGATTAAAGCAGACAACATGAAAACTAATATCAGGCATAGTTTCCAACTAGAGTTGTGTGTCTGTACAAATTAAAATTTAAAACATCACGTTTCAAAAAATATGCTAATTAACTGATTAAATATTAATTAATTAATAAGTATAAGATGTTTTTTATCTCTCTGAAATGAGTTTAAACATATATTAATGACCTGCTGTGAAAAAATCGAATTTTTAAAATTAAAATCAATAGTAAAATATTCTAGTATGTTCGTACATCTTAACCAGCTTGAGTCAATAAGAAATCGCAAACATTTGTAAGTTTAAAATTTTGGCAGATCTACCGAACGGCTGTCTTGAGAACACACAATCCTTTTATTGGCGATTATTTGTAAATTGCCGTTAAATGGCCTAATTATCCACACAGTTTCCTAATTTGGTCAATTTCAGTTGTAGAGAAGGGGAACAATTTATCATTGAATATTTATTTTAAAAATAACTAATAAGAAAGAAAGCTTTCAGATTTTTAAATTACTTTTAACATATATTTATTGATAAAACACCAAATATATATAAACACCAAACAAAAAATGTAAGATATTGAAATTTTAAAAGCGAGATACATTTACTCGGATCCATCATCATTTTAATTTAAATGAAATTATATAATAAATATAAATTTCATTTAAATTGAAATGATGGAGCCGAGTAAATGTATCTCGCTTTTAAAACTTCAATATCTTACATTTTTTTAAAATTTTATATTTATTATAAATTCAACAAAATTCATGCTTATGCGATTACTGAACTTAAATATTTTCATTCCGGTTACATTAATTTCAAAATATTTAAATGTTAAACGAAAATATGAAGAGCAAATGTTTTAACGCAATAAAGAAAAAGAATATGAAATAAGAATTCTGATAATTTCCAACATTCAATCATATTGAGAGAGTATTATCAACGAATTATATGGTTTATGTTTATATGTAATAATATTAATAATTGAAATAATAGCGGCCATGCCTTGGCTTGGAATTGTCACTGAATAAGAAAAAACACGTTCTAACTCTTCTTCATTAATTTCATTCATCTATGAAGATAGACCTTTTTTTTTGCATTGGAAAGATAACAATTCCGATTTTGTAATTTGCATTTAGATTTGAAAGAATTATGTGCAATCATACGAGTATTCAGCTTATTAATTTCAAGAAGAATGAGAAACAATTTATGACTTCTGAAAAATATATATTTATTCTACTCTCTTCTCCATTCAGTTAATTTAAAATCTTGAAATTGATTTCTCACTTATAAAAAATGATCCAAAATATTAAATATTCATGAAATATGGAACATTTTACAGCAACTTGTTACGATGCATCATCAATGATTATCGTATTTTTTCACTGATTACTATTTTTCATTGTTTTAAGTTAATTTTCTTTTAAAATATATGTTTAAGCTCTTTACACATATTTTGATACTCACCTTTATGTAACAATATGTAGAATGACTATACACTAGAGAAAGTCATCCATATTCAATTGGAATCCTGACAATATAATAGTAATAGATAATAATGACATATAATTTCTACAAAAAAATGAAGCCTAAAGACATACAGAGATTCATATATTCTACTAAATGTGTGCTAACTATTTAAAATAGCATAAAAAACTAATTAAATCTGTTACCCAATTATATTTCAAGTGATTTAAATAAAGAGATTCATCTTTATGAATAAAAATGAATGTTTGTTTGTATGTCTTTAATGGCTTCCTAAACCGTTCAACCGATTGCAATGAAACTTGGTCAGCTTATTGTTTATACCTACTGAATGGTTATAGGCATAGTACAATTACTTTTTAAAAAATCGAATCTCAACCGCATCAATGTGTCAAGGATTAATCTCCAATCAGCTCGCAGAGGGGACAATAGATTCTGTAGAAATGCTAAATCCAGATTAGAGGTTACTGCGTAGCTATAGTACGCAAATGTCATGCAAGTCATTCTCAGAGAAAATAACTGCATTACAGATTATGCAAAAAAGTTTTGGGGAGACCGGTCCTGAGAGTTTTAAATTTTAGTTTTTCCCAGTAACTACCAAAAATATCGTAGTACAAATAACTTTGACCCATCTTAAATTTCAAAAATTATCTTCCCAGCTATATTAACGATTTTTCTGCATAAATATATTTTCTATGTTGAATCAATCTTAAAAGAAAATATCTTAATTGCATATTCTGGCATTAAACTTGAGAATTCTGAACAAATATTAAACGAATCATGAGACATAATAAATAATTTCTTTCATTACCATTTTGAAAGAACACTATTCTAAAAGAATACACAATATAATTTGTAAAAGTGAATATTTGTTTGTTCGTATTTATTACTCTGTCATATTGTCCATCCTATTTCAATAAAACATTGCAAAATTATTGATTAATTTCACTTAATATTATTTCTTTCGGGAGCAGCAACGAGTATGAAGTTTCCATATTAGCGGTACGAGCTAGTAGTGAATATAATCTACATCATTTGAAAATCATTAAGTGGTTCTCCAAATGAAATATTCCATCATGATGCTATTTCATCGCTTTCCCTATCATTGGGAAAATGATAGAATAGCATAAAAATCATGGTCATATTTTCTATCTTAAATATAGCAAATGCATAATACGAAATTGATAAATTGTGATTTTGACATAAATCTGCTAATATTCCAGAATTTTTCTGTTCTTAATTCTTTGGATATGCACATTCATAAATCTTTTAGATTGTAATACTATACTGTAAACAACAGAAACTTAATTGTTGTTGTAATGAAACCAAATGCAATGATGTCGTAGTGAACACTTCAAAGTAATAAAGCAAATTAGTTTGAGTAGTCTCCTTCAAACTTTCCAGCTTATTTTTCAATAAATGTATCTGTGTTAATAACTGCATAACATAAGAGAAATTAAATCATTGCATTTTGGAAACATCTTGTTTACATGCTTATAAACGTACAGCTGGTCGATCCCTTTCATAGATTGGGTTCAAAACTTGGTTCATATCTAGTTAATGGCATAAATCATGTAGGGACATTTTTTTCTATCTAGTTAATGATGTCATTCTATCCCGAGTTCGTTTCCTCTTCTTTATCGTACATCTAAAATAATCTATGAAAACTGTTAAATTTTGTTTGAGGCGCAATTTGGGTAATCAACTCCTCAGAAAAATGCACGCAATGAATAATGAATTAAACCAGCCCCACTAATATATTTCTTCTTCATTCCATTGGAAGATGTTCCCATAGGATTTTACTAGTAGTACTTTTTCCTTTTCCTTAACACCTTATTAAAAATTCAAGGAAGAGCAATTAAAGACTTTAATAGAAAACAACGGCGTATAATTCTAACAAGGAGATCTACGAGCATTTCTGTTATCAAGCAGTTATTAGAATAATTCCATATCTTTATTGAATACTTCATCATCATCCTTTTATTCTATCCAATTTAAATGAGAAATTCATCTTATACTTCTAAATATCCTATGTGGATTCGTTTGTTTTCCTTTTAAGCTGAGTATGTAAAATGGAAAGCAGAAAGAGCAAGATTTGCGCCATGCTTGTCAGACGCCACCCAGACTCGTGCTACTGACAGTTTAAAATCCGATTTCATTTACATTCAGCTATTCGGGAGAAGAGGAGAAGAGTGAGAATTCTATGCGAGCTAATATAAATTCCAATTGGGAGAAAAGTGGATGGGAGAATAGATGTAAGCGTGAAAGGTGAAAAATATTTCTCTTAGACTGGTGTCTCCGTCTGGGATAAGTGATAAATTTAATTTATACATAACCAGTAAAATCATGACGTCCAACTTAAGGTTATGATAAAAATGATAAATTAAAAATCAGGTGACTGAAATTAAGCATTAATGCTTTATTATTATTATATTTAAATTTTCACAAAATACATATCAATCTTTTATCAAAAAGGCGAAATGATTAGATTCTAGTTTGTTGAGATTTTGAGAATACCAATAGAAAGCATTTATAATAAAATTTATAAGTGATTACAAATGTTGAGACGAAATAGTGTATCAAAAGTACGGTAGGAAGGCTTTGTAGCTGTATCTGAAAGAGCACTCGATCCTATTGGTTTGGTTTCCACTCTTTTTATAATTTGAACCACCTTTAAATCATTTGAATCTGTTTTTTTAAATTAATCAGTCGCCACTTTGTCATAGAACTAAGTCGTATATACAGTGATTTTTCTCACTGACTTATAGTCTCAGAAATTTAGTTCCAGTCGAATCATCGGAAATTGAAATGGCGTAATAGTAGAATTATAGACACACCTTCATCTAGTATACCTTCATTAATCTGGATCCCACAAACCTAAAAAAAAAAATTCAAAATTTCTCCAAGTCCTAATGTTCAGAGGTGGATGGAAATATTAAAGATTAACCGAGAGGTAGAAAGTGTTGCACAAATCTGTATGCCCCCTGGGTTGAATGCAGCCACATAAATGTAGTTCTTGTGTCTCTTTCCAGGATTCGAAATAACTTTTTCCCTATGTAGTACTAATATGTGAAGGGTGCAAGAAAAAAAAATTATCGATAACAATTGTTGAGGTGGAAAAGTGTATCGCTAGTTCTGGAAGAAGGCTTTGTAATAATAACCAGTGGATTATTTATTCCGATTGGTCTGATTTTGACCCTTCCCTTTTATAAATTCTAACCATCTTCAGGTTCTAGGAACATACTCTAAGTCGAATCCTAGGAAAAGGAACTGAGGTAATAATAATCATGTCGACTTACCTTCAGCTAGTATACTTTCGTTGATCTAGTTACCGAGAATTTTCCATCTTTTGCAAGGTTCGAACCTTCTCCAAATCTTAATACCGGGAATAGATGGGAATATTAAAGGTTAATTGAGATATGAGAAGAGTTCTACATAGTTGTATGCCACCAGATATGAATGCAACCCATAGATCAATTGTTGAAGAGATAAGCTGTGTCACTGGTACTAGAGGAATACTTGATGGCCGCATCCTAAGGAGAGCTCAGTCCCATTGGTTTGGTTTCCATTCCGCTCCCTTTAAGATCCAAACCATCTTCAAATCCTAGGAATCTACTTTTAATGGAATAATATTAAGAGTTAGTCATATAGACTTCTTTTCAGATAGTATACTTTTATTGATCTGGTTCCTAAGAATCCCCTCCAACCTCCAGGAAGGTGCCAACCTTCTCCATGTCCTAATATTAGCAGATGGATGGACAGAGTAAAGATAAGCTAACGTGCAATACGAGTTATACAAAGATGTGTACCATCCGAGAAGAATGCAACCCCATAGATCTAATTCTTGGAGCTCTTCCTAGGATTAGAAATATCATGTTCCCTACGGAGTGTTAATATGTGCTGGGAGGAAGCAGAGAAGAGGTAACAGATGTAGAGAATCGTTCTACTGAATCATCTTCTTTCTAAGATTAATTCGCCCTAACTCCAATTGAAACGTTTTCTATTGCTCTTATCCAGGATTGTATTGTTTTCTGTATAGATTTTGCAAAAGAATAAATTAAATTACATTTTGTTTTTAATATTATTTAACATATATCATCAAAATTCAGTGTATTAAATCAGATTTAATATTTCTGAAATTCAAAGAACTCCAAAACAAGTTCCAAGTATTATTCACAAATATCAATTAATTTTAATGAATTGGTTAAAATGTATTATTTATATATTTAGAGAAACTGATTAAAAACATATACAGGATATAAGTAAGAATTGATAAAAATTAATATGATGTCGAAAGAAAATCATGAAAACTTTAAACGCCGAGCAATATGTTGAAAATTCACAAATCATGATGACGATATATATTGCTATAAATTTTTAATTATTCTTCAAATTTATTGCAAACCGCCTTTCAAACTCCTTTACATAAACAAGTAAAAAGCAATATATCACGCAGCACTAATTTTGTAAACAATCACTTTATAATTAATTCTTTAAAGATGCTGTATGGAAGACAAACTTTAGGATAAATAGGGTAAATACTTCTTCACTAATCACTTCGGGTTATACGGCAAACAAACAAATTAGGGATAATTCACTATATCCTTTCACTTTCATTTATGCGTTGGTTGTTCCAATTTCAAATACCCAAAATTTAAAAATTGATTTATAAACACTACGCAATTCAATTCAAAAGATATGTAAAAAAAATCCCCATCTGTATATCGCATTTCTAGAATTTTTCATCGAGAGAACCCGAATGGGGCACCTTTTATGAAAGCCTTTCTCGTTATTTTTTACTTCGATTTATTTAAAAGGAAAACTCATTTTATATTCGTATAATACTCCAAGGACATTCATTTGTTTCCCTTTTATACCCAGCAAAAGAAATGAAATAGTGAAATTCCCAAATACTCCATTCTAACTAGTACCTTTTACAATTTAAAATGTGATTTCATTTACATTCATTTATTGGCTGGAAGGAAAGATGGCCAGAAATGCACTCCAACTAATCAAAATTTTCATCTAAGTAGAAGGGCGAAATGTGTGCTTTTGGAAAAAAGTGCTTTCTCTAGCTTCTTCATCTGATATGAAGAACAGAGATGTAAATATATGCCTGTCATCTTCGACTTCCATTGAGTAGTTTCGTTGTTTATTCTGCAGGATTTTGATTTACAGCCATCGCTTTCAAATATGTCTCACTACATTTATGGATATTTCCAATGCTGATTATGAAAAATTCGAACAAGTAAGATTTAAAATTGTAAAATAGTATCATGTATGAGTTATTTAGTCTTTCACCATTTGTAGGGTTTTTTTTCTTTACAGATCTTGCCTTAAATTTTCGAAATTTAAAATAAAAGTATAGACTAAATATGCATTTTATTACTGTATGTACAAAGGGTATTTTCATTTTTTAAACATATAAAAAATACCATTTTTTTAATTCTTTATTAAATAAATAAAAATTTATATTTATTTATTGTATATTAATTTGAAAAGAAATGTGATTAAATTCTCATTCTCTAATATAGTTTCAGATATCAATTTTATGATACATTTTCATTCAAATTATATTGCATTTAATGTTAAATGTTGTGTATATATATATATATATATATATATATATATATATATATATTTATATATATATATATATATATATATATATATGTGTTTTAATTATAATGTGTGTGTGTAATATATATAATATAATGTGTGTATAATATATGTGTGTTACGATAAATGTAAAAAACTAGAGATTAAATAAATTGGTAATAATTATTCATAATTAATACAAAAGTTGGCAAATAGGATGAATTATATAATATTTATTAAATTTACCTATTAAAAAAATTGGTACTCGTAATGAGAAATGCAATAAAAGTGCATAACTTTTCCAAACTTTATGCATATTGCACAACTACATGGCATCAGTCTTGACAATATATATAAAAAACCTCCTAATATTATCTGATAGAACTGTTCAGTATACCTTTATAGCAAAGTACGAAAGTGTCATTCTTATTTAATTTATTAAACTGAAATATTATTGTAGTTTTAATAACTATCATGGCTATCTTCTAATTCTTGATGGTGAAATCTGTAGAGTTATTTGAAAATACTTATTTTTTAAAATTGACTAAACCTCTATAAGTGAATGAAAATATGAAAAATAATTATATTCCTCTTTACGAATCTGAGATTCCAGAAACAAAATTATAAACTGGGTAAATATTCAATATTTTAACACAATTAGCAATTTTAGAAGTGTTATGAATTATCGCCGGTAATTATACATAATTACCGGCTTAATCACACTTACTGAAGCATATATATAATGTACATTATTTCATTACATAAACTGCATTGGAAGTTCTAATACATTATTTTTCTAGAATATTTTATGGAAATACTTCAATACATTTGTACGGATCCAAAAGATTTATGAAATTATAAACAAACATATTGTTATATAATTCGAATCTCGTCAATAATGAATCCATCTATTGCCCATTTGAATTAAAGTAAAAATAAATACTAACTAAGCAAATAGAGCATGGTATTAAAACATAAAGTATTTCCATATTTAAAAAAATCTTAAGAACTCCCCAAAGTTAAAAGGAAACAAATGTCAAGCTAAAGGGGAAAAATCTTAGAAATTATGTTTATGCCTTAAATTTATGAAACAATTCATGCTAAATAGTAATTTAAATTATCTTATACAACAAAATTAAGATGAAGAATCTTACAATTTCAAATATGCATTTTCTTCATCTATTAATTACGTCATTAAAATTGTTCAGACGAACAATAGAATTCTGAATAAATTCGACTATAATTGGCGTTGTACAACAAAGGAAATAAAGATATTTTCTTATACTGCTTTGTTAATTGATCAAGATTTAAATATTTGTATAATTTAAGTGCAATAGAATATATACTATTATGCAATTCAGCTCTTAATGCAGATGGAATTTGTTATTATGTGATCGTTAATTTAAAATTTATATTCATTTTGCTTTATTTTTTAAATAATTTTGTGTTAACTTTATTTTTTGTTGTGCATATTTTAAGATTTGTTTCGAAAGATATTAATATATGAAGTAATGTGACAATTGCGTTCGAATATCATTTCTTACAAAAATAAATTAAGGGAAAAAAATTTAAAAAAATATTTTTTGCCAAATAAACTTATTCTAATTATTTTATAAATATTTATGTGTTATTTTTTAAGACCTTCATGCATAGAAAAAACACGATAGATATTTTAATCAATCCTTATTAATTTATTTACATGGGATAAACTTGACAATGATGATTAAAGATATTTTCATCAATGTAGTTTTATTGCTACTGTAGTTTAAGATCAGCCAAGCCATTTAAAAAGTGGTCATGTTTACAAATTAACAGATGATTATAAAATGTGTAAAATGAGTAAAGGATACCAGTGATGGCAATCATAATATGAAATTAAGAATAACTTTCGTACAGGATGGGTGAGGGTTTTTTCACCGACAGGCGAGTGTATTTTCATGAATTAAGATGTCATAACTTTACAGCTTTAATGCGGAAGTCTCAATCAGCCATCATCAGCGTTTGGAATCTCCTAAATGATTCAATTGCCTGTGATTGATTTGTGTGTTTTCCTTGAACAAATTTGGTAACTTGAAAAAATCAGTGAAGTTTGACTATTTGTTTCAAATTTGATATATTTAGTCTTTTCTCTAACTATATCAATAAGATGGAATGGTATATTTTTTGCGCAAGCACAATTCACTTTATAGTTGCTCAAAAACTTATAATAACCATAATTATTAATTAACACTAAATTCAGACACTTAAACTTCACTTTTGCAAAATATCACATGGTTAATATTTTCCATTCATTAAAAATTGCTTTAGAAAGACAAGAATTAAAGAAGTTGTACTTCTATAATCAATTCTTCTTATTCGCTGAAAACATTAACTATAGAATTTACTTCAAAATCATTTCTTTTTCATAGATATGCTTGGATATAATCATAGATGGGGTATAAAAGACTAAGTTTTAATGTAAATGCAATGATGGAACTCCCTTTTTTTAATTCTTTACCATTATTTAATTCTATTTAATTCAAATGTGAAAGTTATATTGAGTTCTTCTCTATGTCCTAGACACATTGTTTTTATTTGTTTTAAACAATGGAATGAGAAAGAAGGCAATAAGATAAATGGTACGAGTATCGAATGTCATCCAAATTGTTTCCGCTCGTACTCCGATTTTCGCTTGCAATCATGTAATTATTCTTCGAAAAATTTTAAATATTTTTTTAAGATAAGAGTGCAAGTGAGGGTTGTTATAATTTTAGGTGGGATTGTATTCTCGAATTCTTCACTTTGTGAGGTGAATATAAAAAGTTGAATGTATGCCTGTGGTCGTTCTTCTTTTTTAAAACATTTCCCTGTGAATTTTTGAGGCCAAGCCTTATATAAAAAAATGCTAGTAAATATTTATATATATTTTTTTAATATTGAAAGAATGAAAACGTGATGCTCAATAATTTAGAAAGGAATATATAGAGTCATGAAAGACCCCAATTTATCCTTAATGATCCCTAGAGAGTATGTATTTTGTCATTTTTTTCTGTATAATAATAAATTTGATTCTCTCCTTACAGTAATGATTCTTTGACTCTTAAACAATCAAAGAATTTGTAGTTATTTACTCATGTTCTAGTGAAACTAATTTCTTTTTAACCTTTTAAAAATGTTTGATGTAAAGAAAAATGTTCGTTAAATATCTATTATTTTATTAATTGTTTCTTATTGAAATTTAGGATAAAACAGTAAAATGCTGTACAAATATATTTCTAATACTAAATGATAATATTTCCTAAAATAACAAACAGACTGAAATAAAAGAAATTAAACTATTAAATTATTTTATAACATTACATTTACTCTGAATAAGATTTACAAATGTTTTGAGGTAAATATATACAATTGATTAACATTACTCAAATTATGGAACTTAGATTATTATTTTTGGAATATATAATGATCAGATATTATTTTGGATGTCTTGGTCATAAATAAGCGTGGAAATTCATCACTAAATATCCATTATTAATATGAGAGAATGCAGATATTAATTATTAGTACTAGTGCTGGATTTAATCATTTCATCACTCATCCATTATTCCTTAAGTTGCTCGTGAACATTTCATAAGTCATTCATTAAATGCAAGATTAAAGTCACAGAGGAAAGTAATTTATAGACGAGGAAGATTGAGTAGGTCAATGTTTCATTTAAGGATTCCTTTTGCCAATACAAATGTCTTATGAAAATAAAATAAACTGAAATTCTACCAGAATTTAATTTGAAATGTGGGGAATTATAAAGATTGCTTTACGTTCAAGGAATCATGAATCAAAAATGAATGTTTAAATCCTGAAATGCCTTGATTATATGGAGCCTATTACTTCTACTGAAAATTAAGATTTGAAAGTTGTTTAAAGTCTAAAAGTGGAAGAGTAAATTGCTAAAATGTCGCCTTTCATATGGTCTCTTCCTGCTCCAGGAAAAAGCACTTAGACGTTTCAGTCGTTCCTTTTTTAATTATCCTTATTAACTTTCAAAAATTTAAAGACTTTAGAAAATAAAGAAAATAAGTATTAAGTAAAATGTCATTCAAATAATTTCATTTCATAATTAATAATTTGTAAATTAATAGTTTGTCATTCAAATAATTTGCCAAGCAAATACTTTTGGTGTTGTTATATAAGATTATCGATGTAACAATTCCGATTTCAACATGCAGGCGTTATTCCATCGGAGGGTAGCACATCTTTCCCGTGATCTGGGCGTCCCGGTAAGGACATGTTTGTTCTTCATCTGTTCTATTTGTGAGCTGTGGGAATATGCTCTCCCGTAAAAAGCGAATGAGTGATGCGTGAGTAGCTAGGACGTACTCTTGGCCCTAGTTGGAGCTACTGAAACAGGAGACGTTACTTCACCTTGAAATCACGGACTTCAACAACTGGCTAATCTATGACAAGTACCATTGGAAACAACAATAAAAATAAAATTTCAGCTTGAAAGTGTGTAACATTTTTGTTTCCTCCTATTGGAAAACTTCTCTTTAAACAGAGCAGAAGAAATGATAATAAATATGAGGTGCAAAGCACGAGTCAAATATTCTACATGTCACATGAATTTATATGCCTGAAAGTTTAAAATGCTATTTCATTTATTCTTTATTGTCAGAGAGAAAAGAAGTTAGTGGTAAGAATGAGTTTAAAAAAAATATGTCCAAATTAAAGTTAAAAGGACCTTATAGAAGAACAGAAGAGAATGTTAAATTATTTCTAAATATTATTTTTCTCATTTAGAACAAAAGATTTTAATATACATATACATATACATTTGGGTTTATTGCTATTCCTTCTTCTGTATGATTACCACTACTGACCATTGCTTTTAATCATTTTCATATTTTTACCATCCCTCACAAATAATGAAGTAGGGAATTACAAGACACTTGAGAAAATTCCATGATGACCATAATGAAACTTTTAATGGCAAATATATGTCCTTAATGTAAGGTTGAAGATAAGTTCAGCTCGATAGAAAATTGAGTAACACGCAGTTTTTTTATTATTATATTTCTTTTAAAGTTTGTCTTTCATCAAAACTTGTGTTTTATCAGAGTTTTCTTTAATTAATTGCAATAAATTTTGAATTATAATGGGCAAAAATATTAATGATTAGTTTTTTTTTTAACTTTTGAGTTAAACTGAATGATAAAAATACCTATTGTAAAAATATCATAATTTAAAACATCAGAAAACATTTTATGAAAATTGACTTAATGCTATCGATTTTCAAAATGCCTTAGCTTGAGAGGGCAACTGAGAACTAACCTAGTACCTAGTAAATGAAGCTATAAGTGATTTTTAGCATTGAGGATCATTAAACAGAGGATTTTTTCAATAAAAATTTGCATTCGACTGACTCCGATCTGTATATTCAAATACAATTGATTTCTCTAATTATAATTTATTATGGAACATTTCTAAATTTTATAAATGTACCAAAAGAAATATTTACAAAATGTGTAGGCTGAATTTTACACTAGTATGTTTAGTTAGATTTTTACACTAGTAGCACATGTATGTTTAAAATACCATCGAAAACCGTGCCACAAATATTCACAAGTTTCCACATTGAAATGATACCGATAAAAAATGAACCAATTTTACCCATTGTCAGTTTTATTTTATTTTTCATTTAATCGCTGAATTTTCGATTATGAGGTTTTCTGTGGATTATTTGGTAGTGGGATTTCCATCGTATACTATAAAAAATAAATATTATTATAAAATAAATATGCTTTTAAAAAATATTATTTATTGTATACACAATTCGAGAAGAAAATGTTTTCTTCAACGCAAATGTATTTTTCACGGATAATATAGTTTGAAAAATTTCTAAAACATGTTTATATGTCAAGAAGAATATCTGCAGAATATATTTGCTGATTTCCATGCTAATACATTGATTAGAAAACTTAATTTGAGTGCAAAGAACATGTGTACTTCAAGACCTCACCTCTTTAATTAAGTTCTATATTTTTCACCTCCCTAATTAAGGGAATATAAATACACTTTTAGATAAGTATATGAGAGGAACATACAACCCAAATGAAATCCCTATCTTTTTTTATCTGGAAAATGAGAACGGATCAAATGAAATGAGTTTCACTCAGAATTGTATCATAAGTGAAAAAAAATTATTCTGTTTATGATTATTAACTAGAAATAATTCTTACTAAATACATAATTTGATTGTTAATTGTCTGAATATAGCAAGAAATGTATTTAAATTTTGTTTTACTTATACTTTGACAAATACTTCGTGAATATTTTTTGCACTTATAGAATACTGTTTCTTTGTCCTGCAAAGAGAACAATTAGAAAAGTCTTAGTACCCATTCTTTCGAATTCAAAGACTGCATTAAAAACTGAAGTAAGAATTAATGAGATTCAGTACTCTGAGATCTTCAAAGATTCCAACATCAAATTGCAATTAAATTCCTACAAAAGCAAAAAAAAAACGGGGACGAATGATATAGTTTTTCTTAAAATTCTTTTATTTCGTACCATTTAAAGTCGCATGATATTCCATTCTATCTTCTTTGTACATTCGTTTGTTCGCATTTTTTATTGATTGAGGAAATATAATGAAAAGAAAACTTAGCAAGACGCTATATTGTAGCACGTCAGCCTAACTCAAGTCGCTGCCTTTTTATAATCTAATTTTATTTGCATTCATTTATCGAAAAAAGGGAAAATGACGAAATCTGCAAGATGACAAATGGAAATTCCAGCTGGGGCAGAGAAAAAGTGCTGGGAGGACGAAATATTTTTACATTTTATATTGCGTGAAGCCCAAATTTCTAAAAATGCCTATCTTTTTGTACTTCTACCTTTTTGTCCTTAGTTATCCCCCGGTTTTGTATATTCAGTTGCCAGATTGCTTTGATACATTTTAAGTGATGTAAAAATTCTATGAAGAAAACTGAAATACGAATAGAAAGTAAGCGATGAAATAGTTAAAAAATAATTTTGTTTCTTGAGTCGATGCTTCGTTTTTTTCCTTCGATAAATTTCAAATTCTCAATTTTTCATAAAGTACTTTTTAACCTTGCCCTGAAATATTATATAATCTCTCTCTCTCTCTCTCTCTCTGTATGTATGTGTGTGTGTAAATATATATGCTACAAACCTGTAATTTTGCTTCCCAGTGTGATAGTGTCTTTCTTATAAAGACTGATTTTCAGTCATCTGTATTGCAGGCAATCGGGCGTAGCAATAGTGATACCATAATTTGGAGACCATTTGGCAATGAATATGGTGACAAAATGGATATTGCCCGAAAAATCGAGAATTTTTCATATCTGTCCTTTAGAACCGAGATACTCTCAGATGCTCCTGACTGGTCTACAAGTATTTAGCCCTGCCTCCAGGAAACTATAAAAAGCCGGAAATCTGAAGTTTGAGGAGTTGTGAATCGAGTAGACCTGAATTAAGAGGTCTTGAACTGGTAGTCCCGGACTGATGAGAAGAGTCATCAACAGAGTAGTCGTCAATCCTGGAATCCTGGCGAATATTCCTGAACTGAGAAGTGGGGAATAGTAGTCAGGAGTCACCAAGAGAATACTGACGCAATTATAGAGAGCTGAATTGTTGTGTGCAGTATTCTGCGTCGACGTGTCTTGTGTTGTAGCCCGTTGTGTCGTTTTAATAAATGAAACAATCATGAACCGAGAAGTAGACGCGATTTGAAGTAGTGAGTCGACAGAGAAAGCGAAAAGAGACAGCGGAAGTTTCAGCCTTCTGAGTAGGCCGTAGAAAAACGCTCCGAGGCTACTGCTGAATCATGTCTGTGTGCTGTGAACTTTGTCACTAATGGATTTCTACTTGTGGACTACTCTTATTGTAGGATGCTATCTGCTGTAGAATGCTGCTGCGTATTATCCTGTGTGTTCGTTCTCTCTGCATATAGTTGTCATCTGTAAATATTTGTGCTGTTCTGTCATCGTGGAAATAAACGTCGTCGTTGTGTTTTCTACTAAAGGACTATTTATTTTCTACACTATACACATAAACGTATCCGACAAATCAGAAATTCGGTATTATATATATATATATATATATATATATATATATATATATATACCGGGTGGCCAGAAATAAAACACCCCTACTCTGACCTCCCTGGATATCGAACTACTCAGTGTAAAGGCTTGAAAATTTGTGGACATACTATTCAAAAAATGGGGAAACGGATTTCACGAAAAAAAAAAATTTAGTTCCAGAAATCACCGATAGGTGGCGCTGTACCACTGGACGTATGCTGAAAAGACACAAAAACACGTTTTAAACACATTTTATTTGAAAGTACCAAGCATACATGAAACAAGGACGTTATCGATGCAGGGAATGCTGCTCAATATGGTTCCCTTCCTGAAGATGTAAAATGTGAAGTCTGTGGACAGCTTGTTCAACTGCGGATCGTAACTGGTCATCTGAGATGCTTCTCACATGCAGACTGATACTCTCTTTCAAATCTGCCAAGGTTATCAGACGTTCTCGATAAACAAGGTTTTTTAAGTGTCCCCAAAGCCAAAAATCACACGGATTAAGATCCGGTGAACGAGATGGCCAAGTTGTCGGAAACGCGCGACTGATTATTCTGTCAGTGGTGAAATGTTGGCGAAGAAACTGTTGCACAGGGAGTCCAATGTGTGGAGGTGCTCCATCTTGCATAAAAGTAATGGTGTCAAGGCATTGGCGCTGCTGCAAATGGGGTACAACAAATGTTTCGAGCATCCTTTTGTACCTGTTGGCCGTCACGGTACATGTCTCAAGGCCATTGGAAGTAACCTCTTCGAAAAAGAACGGTCCAAGGATGAATGTGGCTGTGAATCCACACCAGACTGTAACTTTCGGTGAGTGGAGTGAAATCTCTTGGAAGGTACGGGGGTTTGTCGTGTCCCATATGCGACAGTTATGGGTGTTCACTGTTCCACTGAGGTGGAAATGGGCCTCATCGCTCCACAGAATCTGCCACGGCCACGATGCATCCACTTCAACTCTAGCAAGAAATGTCAATGCAAAGGTCAGTCGCATCTCCCTGTCTGTGGCCAGCAATTGTTGATTAGGGCGGATTTTGTACGGGAAACAATGCACCATTTTTCTGAGTACGTTCCACACTGTGCTATAGGGAACACCCAAGTGTCGTGACACTGCACGTGCACTACTGCAGCCTAAAACATTATCCATTGACTGTTCAACAATACCGGTGGCAACATCTTCAACGACATCTGAACGAACCGGTTTGCGTCCTCGACCAGGCTGAACTCCAAGATGTCCAGTTTCCTCGAATCGAGCGATCATTCTCCTGAGAGCTTGTGGAAGCAATGGTCCCTTACGCAAATCCTTAAGTCGGCGAAACTCTCGAAGTGCTGCTGGAGCATTTCCTTTATTCTCGTAAAACAACTTCATAAGCAAAGCGCGTTCTGGCAGCGTGACAGCCATCACTAATAAGAATGACATTCCCCACCTTTTAACTTCTTTTATACCCAGAACATGGCTTCTAACCATGCTTTATGCAAATTTTTCTGGTTACAGTATGAAATTGCAGTTACAACGGGAGTTCTAGCTTCTTTACTATTTTTATTTTCCATAAGGGGCAGAAAAATTAAAAAGGAAGCATGGAAGCATTCCATTCCGCATAAACATTTTAATTTTTATTATTATTTGTGTCTTTTGATCATAGTTCCAGTTGTGCAGCGCCACCTATCGGTGATTTCAGGAACTAATTTTTTTTTCGTGAAATCCGTTTCCCCATATTTTGAATAGTATGTGTACAAAATTTTGAGTCTTTACACTGAGTAGTTCGATATCCATGGAGGTCAGAGTAGGGGTGTTTTATTTCTGGCCACCTTGTATATATATACAATGCACAAGGTGATCCAAAACATCCCTTCTCTGAGCTCTCTCTACAGCGAACTACTCAATTTAAAGATTCCAAAATAAATGAACATACTCTTCAAGATGGATTGAATGAAAAAAAATAGTTCAGAAACATAGATAGATGGTAATGTACAAGAGAAAACATGCTAAAAATATACAAATAACCAGACAAAAAACATATGTGGTACGGAATTTTTTTCTAGTTTCTAATGCTGAAATGAAAAAAAGAAGATAAAAAAGAGAAGAAATTGAAACTGTCATTATAATTGCAATTTCTCATTGTAAGCACAGAAATTCGAATGAACGCTTGCTTATCTGGTACTGTTCTAGACATAGAAAGTATGCGACTGGAATAATTCTTATCAGCGATAGTTTAGCGCTTTGCTTGTGAAGTTGTTTTATGAAAACAAAGGAAACGATTCAGTTGCACTTCAAGTTCCGTCTACTTCAGAATTTATGCAAAGGATAAGCAGGTACAAAGCATGCTCAAAAATTTTGCTGTATTCCAAAATGCAACATCAACAATGTCTTGATGGTATTACTTTTCTACAAGATGAAGCGCTTACACACATTGGACTCTGCAAAGAGCAGTTTCTTCAACAGCATTTCACTAATGGTAGAGTAATTATTCGCGTGTTGTTGGAAACCTAACCATCTCGTTCTACACATCATAATCCCTGTGATTTTTTGCCTTTGGAATATTTAAAAATTCTTGTTCATTCAGGACGTCTGGTAGCCTTAGCAGATTCGAAAGACAGTATCAGTCTGTATATGAAGATCAGCCGTATAACTACCGTTTCAGCCGTTTTAAATAGAATCAGCCGTTTAACAAGATAGTAAGCAATAATAATGTTCTTGAGATTGAATCTTCAATAGTTTGAATAATATACATTATAAATATGTATTTCGAGTCTTTTCAACCTTTTTTGTTGCTGTACAGCACCATCTATAGGTATTTCTGTTAATATTTTTTCGCTAATCCATCGCACCAAGTCTTGAATAGTATATTCACCAATTTTGAACTCTTTACACTGAACAGATTGTTTTATAGAGATGTAGGAGAAGAGGTGTTTTAATTTTGATCACCCTGTAAATATATAATTTTGTTATTATCTAACAGAAGATCTAATCTCGAATATTACTGAAGAGTTACAGGAAATTATCAGAGAAATTCCATTATTTGAAAAGTCTTTTAATTTTTCAAGACAAAATTTAATATACAACAGTGTCAACTGAAGTTAAACGAAATTTCATTTTCCGTTTTTTATATTTTGATTAAAATTACAAATGGAAATTTGTTGTATTTTAAAAAAATGGGTTTGAAATGGGGAGGGTGGATTTTCTGGAATCAATTAGGAGTTGCATTTTCTAAGTATCAGAATCTTTTTAATCAAATTTAGTCGGCATTATATGATTTTCAAAAAATCTAAAGCTCTTGCAAGAAATACATGCATTTAATACTTTTTAAACTTCACACGGAGTTCTTTTCCAATAAAATTGTTGCATTTAATTCAAATTTTATTTCCTGAAGAAAGCGAATTAATATTTTAAATAGATAAGATATTCTTTTTCGAGACAATCGTCTTCTTTTACAAAGATCTCATGAGACAAAAAGGAACAAGAATTCGATTAGATAGGATTAAAAATGATTCAATTATTCTCAAAATTCAAATGAATGTGGAACAATTCATGTTCATTAATTCATCTAGGGTTAATCTAATTCATTGTGTTATATAGAATGAATAAAGATTAGTAACGGGAAATTAAGACTTTTCGTTAATTACCGTCTGACATTTAATTTTTTAAAGATAATCTGATGAATTAAAAATTATAAATTACAAAAGTGTTAGTTCTCTAATCGTTTTTTTCTATTCAAAAAAGAATGGGATCCAAGAACTCCCTCCCCCATTCGTTTCCTCTTTTCTCCACTGATTGTTCCAAATTCAAAAAAGGAGCGATTAAAGGCGCAGTTTGCAGATAATGATATACTATTCACTCCCTAAGATCTGAAACTATTCATAATATTAAACCTATATTAAAGTACATTTTCGAATCTAATGCTCAGAGGTAGTTTCCTATTTGAATTTTATCTCGTCCCCCTTTTCTGAGTATCCTATTTTAAAGAAAGAAGCATATTAGAATATAATTTTTTTCTTTTCCTTCAATCAGAATAGAAGAAATGCAAATATCACTAAAATTAGAGAGAATGACTGAGTTATGGCAGAAATTCATCATTTATCATCGTCACTGAGTTTTTTCTTTCACTAATTGGTATAAAAAGAAGAAAGACTTTCAAGAAAAATTATCAAAATTTCACTTAGAGCAAACGGGTGGATATATTGGTAAATATTAGGGACAGATAATGTGTGCTGATAGAGAAAACGCTTATAGCGTAGTTGTGACATCTTCATCTTGTATGAAAACTATAGTTTGACGTATTCTTTACCAGAACTCTTGTATGTGATTTTCACTATTTATTTCATGAAAGTTACACCAAAATTGGTACATAAGAAGTTGGTAACCAGGAAGATGTTGTGACAAGGCCTTTAAAAAGTTAAATGAATACCGATGCCGCAATGCTTTCTTCATCAAATGATTTTCATTTATTTCACTCATTGATATGAAAAGAAGATCGACTTCAGAGAAAATTGATCAAAATTTCACTTGGAGAAATTGAAACTACGCATGGGTAATTATTAGAAAAACAAGAATGTGTGCTGACAGAAAAAAACTTTTATCACATACCTCCATCTTATAGGATGGTCACAGTTTTGATATTTTTTTTACCAGAACTCGAGTATGTGATTTTCACTATTAATTTCGTGAGATGACTCCAAAATTGCTGTGTATGGAGTTAATTAGTTTCATAGATGGGAATAAAAATAAGGAACTAAACGGATGACAAGGATGATGTGGCATCTTTATCTTGTATGAAGATTACGGTTTTGACGAATTTGTTGCCAGAACTCAAGCATGTGATTTCTACTGATTAATTCGAGACGAGACTACAAAAGCTATTATTTTTTAATTATGGTGTGATAGGATTCCTTTAATTGGACAAGTTTTGAATCGCAGGCCTAAATGTAATGGGTAACAAGGGAAGTAAAAAGTTAAATAAATGCTTCTAAAGCTAAACTTTTATTAATTTTTTTATTTTGTGTGTGTATGTGTGTTGGGAGTTATGACACATACCTGTCTTGTCCACCTAAATAAATTTATTAATTAATATAATCGGTACTTTTGCGTTAGCCTGCCGCAGAGAGAAATAATGTACGATTCCGCCAAATTTCCTTTAACTATACTGTTTTACTATCAGGAGAAAAACCGTAGTAACTCTAAAATTAGGGGTCAGTCGGCTTGAAACGGGATATTCTATTACATTTTGGGGGTGAAGGAAAGACTGGCATTTCTTTTGGCGCCAAAAGGAGCGGTTAGAAGTGTTTTAATTAGAAGAATCGCAGGTTAGAAGTCCCATTTGGCTTTGTACTTCGGTCCATGCTTGCAATAATGACTTCAAAAAGTACAAATGCTTGCTATTTAATGTTAAAAATATTACAAATATCTGACAGTGTTAATTTCTTAGATCAACTAAATTATATCAGGATTTTTGAGTAAAATTATTTCACTTATATATTCAGGTAGTAATAGATAACAGCTAAATAATTTTGAGTAATGTTTTAATTTATTAAAATTCTTTGGAAATATTTATTCTTTCATAATTTGTGGATATTACGTTACATGTAATATATCTGTAAGAAGAACTACGGATAACTGGGCAACGAATTTTTAGGTGTATGAGTTATTACAAAGACTACTTATATGAGTAATAACATGTACAATCAAAAAATTGAACAAAAATATATGCTTTTACTACAAATCGCTAAAAAATGAGCTTAAATCTTTTTGCAACAAAATATATAATATATATAATAATATATACAAAATTTAATATTTCCTTCAAGAATTAAAATGAAGAATAAAACTAGTCACTTACTGTAATTTAAATAAAAGAAAGAATAGAAAGTTTCTTATGAAAAAAAAAGCTACCAATAAGTCAGATGTTATCTTTAGCTTAGAATTCATTTTCTCACTTGGACCGATAATGTCATTTAAAATTCAGTTTAACTCCGTTATTTTTATAAGGCCTCTAGACAGAATTCATAAAAGGAAAAAAAAATTCAACTTCACAAAACACAGACAAACTCTTCAGTTTCAGAAGTTAAGATAAGGACATGGAAAAAATAACTGAATTTTGATTTGTATAGATTAATAATTTTCAGAAATAATTATTTATAGAATATATTTTTAAAAAATCTTTTGATATTTCAATCTTTTTAAACCTCTTTTAATTGTTATAAATAACTATGTTCATCCATATTTAATAGGAAAAATAAAATTTTATCAATTCTATTAAATATGGATATTTACCTTTAATAGGAAAGTGTGATTTTACTTTATATATTAATAAAGTATATATACTTCAATATATATTGATATCAATATATAATATGCACATTGACACGATCATCACACACACACACACACACACACACACACACACACACACACATATATATATATATATATATATAGGGTGTCTCAAAAACTTTGACCACGGCTTTTATTCCTAAAATTTTAAAGATACGTAAAAAAGGTTGACAAGTGTTACGAAATAGATTAAAATTTTCAGGGGATTAAACTTTAAACAAGGCAAAATTTAAATTTTTATATGGAGCCCGTACAAAAGATTCCCAATGAGTAAAATGCTCCCCATCTCTTAATGAAGTCGTGTAAAAAATTTAGCATTTTATCACGAAACTCTCAAAGATATTTTAAGCCGAATTGGGAAAGGGCAAAATTAAAGTGCAAATGTTTACAGCATACAAATTAAAATGTTAATGCTTACAGCTTACAAATTAAAATGCAAATGTTTACAGCTCAGTACAGACGAAGCGACACAGGAATGTATCAAAAGGGAATAAAATATCCTTTATATCTTTAACTTAAAATATAAAATTTTAAATGCACTATTCTTGAGGAATATTATAAAATTTTATATCAAGAATTATAGAATGTAACTTAAAAATAACGCAGTTAATGAACTTGTAAAAAAAAAACAAATTAGAATTGTATTCCCATGCAAATATGTGGCTATGGATTTTTTTTTGTGGAGTCGTTTATGTAGAGTGATTTATTTATTACCTTCCTAAGAAAAACAGAATTGCTACAACACATTTTACGGGGTTGTCTTTTCATCACCGAAAAAGAATTTGATAGTATGTAGAAGTGTCATGAGATTATTGCAGTTCTGTACTGGCATGGATAGAAAAGATTTTAACATGTAATCTTTCCTTTAAGTAATTATTTCTACAAATTTTCAATACTTTTGAACCAATAAATAGCAAAATTATTTATTTAATTCTTCAATCATTACTTTCTTTGTTAATTTGTCTACGACTCCTAAAGCACGAACATCCGACATGATATTTCCTCTTTTTGAACTCATATCCAGGCAACGAAAAGCAGTTTCAGTCAGCATTTTAGTAGTCTCATAACATTGAGTATATTTGTAATAAAATGTTGAAACATTGAAACATTGTGCATGGCCTTATCGGATGGGGCAAATTTCACTCATCGGGATTTTTTTTTTACCGGTTGCATATAAAAATGTAAATTTTGTATTTTTTAAAGCGCTTAGTCCCCTCAGAATTTCAATTGATTTCATAATATTTTCCACCTTTTTTATGCTATTTTGTAATTTACAGTATATGGCTGTAATTGATATTTAACGATTAAAAGTCAAGGTCAAGGTTTTTGAGACACCCAGTATATATATATATATAATACCGAATAATAAACTTTGCATATGTCAGTTTTATATATCGTCCTATTTTCTGCCCATAGTAATTTTTTCAGGAATTTTCAATCTCCTTTTATAAGAATTTGACTGCAAATTAAGTGACGAGAATGAAAGGCTAATAAACAAGGCTACAAGAATCTGGTACTACTACCCATAATTTGACATTCAATTCTTGAAAGCTGTTCTGAACAAGTAAAGATCCAGAGAATAAATCTTACATACTATCTCTCAAGTTTTCTGTTTATCTATTCATGGAAATTTCCGTGTCTTCCCTTCCTTTCTTCTTTCCTTATTGTTCCGAATTCAAAGACGTGCGATTAAAGACCGGGTGAACATTTAATGATATGCAATTTCGGTACTCACATCTGCAAAGACGGCTATTATCAATTGCTATTAAAGTAATTTTCGGCACGAATGCTCGGAGGCATTTCGCATACTTCATGATTCATTCGCCCTATCCCATTTAAATGACAATGAAGTCTTATATTCCCCGTCTGCTGTATAATGTGGTTTATTTTTCTTTTAAAAAAGAGAAAGAAAAAGAAGAGAAAGCGAAACAAACAGACTCTTTATAATAGTTCCTTTAACACGTGTCAGTGGCATTTTCATTGGTAATTTTATTTCATTTATAACAACTAAGTAATAAAGGTGCAGGATAGCTTGTGTGTTAGAGCTAATCAAGGATTATTGATTAGTCTAAAATTTTCAATTTTGAAACAAATGCATATTGGAAGACGGAATAAACTTATTGGATTTTTTTTAACAATAAATAAGGAGTTTAACGAAATTTTTGTATTTTGCCGTCTTAAATTTCGAATTATTAATTTTTGTTCCAGAAATATCGTTTAAAGGCGACTTGCCGTTTCTTTTTTCGTTATGGAGAGCCTATTCCCATAAAAAAAGTTGGTGTTTGAAATTTGTTTAATTTTTGGCACTGTAACCGTAACTGTTGTTTTTAATTATTCATGATTGCATACCTCAAAATAACCTTGGACTAAAATGTTCTTTCGTTCCTGTGAATGGTTTGATAGTTTTTTTAATAATCCTCCATATGTATAAATCGTGATTTCCCACTCTTATCTGTCACATACGCCCCCTATATCTGGAAAGTTGCTTGAAAATTTTTCCTTTTATCAACAGAATAAATTTTGCATTTAAATTATTTTAAGAATTAAAGAAAGTCTGTAATTCTTGACTCAAACGAATAATTTTCCCTTCTCATCCAAACCAACATTAGAAATATCTCTTCCGATGGTACCATTGAAGTATCCATAATTATTATTTTACCATTTCAATACTTTTTATTGTTTTTGTTACGGAGAACGCAAAAGCTGTAAATATTTTGAAACTGCATAGTATTAATTTTTCTGATGAAGTGCTTCACGTCCACTAGATAAATATTGTTTGACAACGGATTCTAAATTCCTCTTCACTTTTGCGCATACGTTAGGATGCGTACAATTTGTCAAAATAGGAGTGAGAGAAAATATGAAAGGAAGGGGGTGTTTACAATTAACAATAAAATAAAATCGGATTTCTGGCAGACTAAAAATAATGTCAGAAACGATTCGATATTCACATAATGTGGAAAAATGAAAAAATGGTCTTATAATTATTGCAAAAATTATAATCAGTGAATGAAGAATTCCAGAAATTAACTCATCTTCCGTATACCTCTCTTTAATGAGATAGAATTGAAAAGCGGTCATCTCAGAATAATAAAACAAACAGTGCACAATTTTGAATACATTATAGATTTTATGATATTCTTTAACGCCAAGCATCATTATTTTAAGAGTACATTAAAAATTTTCAAGATTGGATACATAACATGGGAATATACCTGGCACATTTAATTATAATTTAATAAATGAAGAGATTGTTGTTTTACAAGAGCTTTAAGCATCATAAATTTGTTTAAGACTTATCTAATTAGGAAACTATTGATCTGATATCTTATTTAGAGTAATAACGAAAAGATTTAACACAAGTATAGTAAACAAACGACCAAAAATCTCAGGTTCATCGTCAATTACTTTTTGATAATGATCCGTTTTTAGACGGTATTTAGCTGGTATGAAATTAGGGGGCCGAATAACTCGTATTTTCACATTTCATTAATTCTCTGTGTTGAGGAGAAGGACTTAGAGAGTCTCTAAATGAAAGAAAACCAATAATTTCCCCATGAAGTTTAATTAAGCTAAAGCATTGAGGCTTAAACTCTTGCAACACGCGGGTAATTAGTTTCAAAATAAGAAACTTTTCCCTCACGTGAATATATTTCAGTCGTAAATAAATAAAAAGGCGTATTAATTTACGTCTGAGTAGCATCTTTAAGAAGCTGAATCGAGCAGAAATCTCGATAAAAATTTAAATGCTTTGATTAATGAAATTAAAGTGAAAATATTAATTTACTTTAAGTGAAATGATTCGTTTCATATATAAATATTTAGTATTGCTTAGAAAGTTTAAATTTAAATATGCTATAAACGTCCAATTTGTGTTGTTTCAAGCAGATATCTGAATATGTTGATTTTTTGACAGTTGCATACGGGGTTTTTTTATACGTACATATTAATGATACACTTTTGATAACCTTAGAGCTTCATAAATTTCCTAAAAATATCTTCAAAAAAAATTCCTTGATTTTTATGTTGATTTTAGAAATGTAAACTTCATGAAGAATTTGAATACTAATATCTCTTGATTCTATCTTAAAATATATTCTTATAATCTCTGTTATATAGTTTGAAGCTCTGTATTATACAAAATTAACGCTTAGTGGTACATAAAATGATATACAGAAACATTCATTCCTTCTAATTGAGGCAAATAGCCATCGTGTTGCTTTAAACGTGACGTTAATATAACTAAACTAAACTAAACCTTCTAATTGAGGCAATACAGTTAATTTCTGAACCTTAGAAATAGTCATTTTTTTAATCTCAAGAATATTCATTAATTGAGGTTAAAAGACACGTTTAAATGAAGCAAAAAGTGATTTTAGTGATAAGGGTATTTGTTTAAAATAGCTTTTCGATGGAAGTTTGCATTCAACTGATTCTGATTTCTATCATCAAACATAATTATTTCTCTAGTGATAATATGTTTTGAATAAATAATAAAATATATTAATATACCGTGTGAAATATACACTGATGGAAAAAAATCCCAACACCAAGAACACTTTTTTGTACAGTAATGAAATTTTAGGAATACATTTGTCTAGGTAACATATTTAATTGATTAAAGTTTCAAGATCACAGGTAGAGCCATTGGCGAGAAGGGCCATTTCAGATGTGAAATGTTGGTACATTAGTAACCGGTGTAACCACCAGAATTTTGAATGCAAAAATGCAAACGTGCATGCATTGTGTCGTACAGGTGTCGGATATCAGTTTGTGGGATGGAGTTCCATGCTTGTTGCCCTTGGGTTGTCAATGCAGGGACGGTTAATGCTGGTTGTGGATGACGCTGGAGTTGTCGTCCAATGATGCCCCATACGTGCTCGATTGTAGAAAGATCTGGTGATCTAGCAGGCCAAGGCAACATGTCGACACTCTGTAGAGCATGTTGGATTACAATTAGCGGTATGAGGGCGAGCGTTATCCTGTTGGAAAACACCCCCTTGAATGCTGTTCATGAATGGCAGCACAACAGGTTGTATCAGTAGACTGACGTACAAATTTGCAGTCAGGGTGCGTGGGATATCCACGAGAGTGCTCCTGCTGTCATACAAAATTTCTCCCCAAGCCATAACTCCTGGAGTAGGCCCTGTGTGTCTAGGCCGCAGACAGGTCACTACCAGGCGTTCACCTGGCCTCCTTCTAACCAACAAACGGCTATCACGGCGAACAAGGCAGAACCGGCTTTCATCAGAAAACACAACAGATCTCCACTCCGTCTTCCAATGAGCTCTATCTTGACACCACTCACGTCACAAACGGCAGCGGTTTGGAGTCAGTGGAATGCACTGTACAGGGCGTCTGGCTCGGAGCTGTCCTTGAAGTAACCGATTTGTAACAGTTCGTTGTGTCACTGTGGTGCCAACTGCAGCTCGAATTTCAGCTGCAAACGCAGTACGATTAGCCACAGCCATACGCCGAATACGACGGTCTTCCCTCTCAGTAGTACCACGTGGCCGCCCGGAACCTGGTCTTCTTGAGGCAGTACCTTCCCTTGATTACTGCCGCCAATACTCATGCGTAGTGGATACATTCCTACCAAGTCTTTCAGCAATATTTCGGAAAGAAAACCCACCTTCTCGTAACCCTACAACACGACCACGTTCAAACTCAGTGAGCTGTTGATAATGGCTTCTTCGTCTTCTCAGAGGCATCCTTGACTGACATTAACCCACTACGTCAAATCTTTACTGTAAATAACGATCACGAACCTTACAGCACTTATTTAAAGCAAACCTCATTTGTATGTTCATAGTGTCGCTAATAGCGCCACACTTACGCGCGTAGCTAGAAATTTGAATCGAAGTCATCTTTCAGATGTATAAACACACCTACCAAATTTTGTTTATCCAGCACAGCTCCTTCCTAGTGTTAGGATTTTTTTTCCATCAGTGTATATAGAGTTTATAGTTTGATTTTTATAATAGTTCTTAACCTGTATAATTAAAATGCCCTAGGTAATTTTGCTATAAAAGTGGCACATGAAAATAAGGATGAAAAATAAAGCCAATTTTACAATTGCCTTTTATTATTTTTCATAAAATTGTTGAATTTTATATTATATTGTTTTCTATATACCTTTATATGATGGGAAAATAAATAAGACTTAAAAAAGTAAAAATTAATAGTTTTTCAAGAATATTATTTATTGTAAAATGTAATTTGAGAAGAGAATGTATTCCAACACATTTATTTCTTTAAATGATAATTTATTTTGAAAAATTTCTAAAACACGTCTATATATGAAGAAATGTATCTGAAAAATATATTAGCCTTTTTTCATACAAATACATTTCTTAGAAAATTTAATTTGAGTGTGAATGAAAGGCGGTATTTTAGACCACATCTTCCAAGTTAAGTCCTGAAATTTCACCTCCCCAGTTAAAAGCTAAAGCATTTCTTAAATTAAGATTTTTTGATTATTTCCTCTTAATTTATTTTTCAATGAAATATCATAGTTACAAAAACAGAAAGTTACGTACAGGAAAAAACAACAAGATATTTTATATTAATTTAAATTAAACTTAATTTACCTTATCAATGTTACAAAAGGATTTATTGTTATTGTGATTCATTCTTTTTTAACAGAAATTTCAGTCTATCCAATTATTTGTTCAGCCTTTTCAATGAAATATTGCACTAAATAATATATATATATAATATAGAGATGGGAGAAAACTATAAATATCAGGAAAAGTGAAATACCAAAATAATAGAAATTCTCCGTTTTATTCAAATCCGCCATTTAAACATGTGAACCATTTTTTTAAATGATTATAATTTTTAATGTGTAACCTCCTTTAAACAATTTAAATTATTAATGATAGGCAAAAATTCAAGATTTCTGTAATAGAAAATTCCTTTTTACCGAATATCTGTAATTTTTTTAGAACTGATGCCTTTGTGTTTACTCAAAGTTTGCCATTTTTTTCGGTTATATTGTGTTCTAGTTTATTTTTTCAATTAAAAAAGAAAGAAATTTTCATTTCGTCGGCATTTATATAAAAACCGGCAATAAAATCATTAGTTTTTTTTTTTCTTTTCCTGGGAATTGAATCAAGAATACCGGAATCATGACAACTTAAATTTTTCATCCTTGTAATAAACGAAGATTACTTTTCTCTTCACATTCGGAAAGAAATGACTAATCTTCCTTATTTTTTAATGTGTTATATTTTTTTTATTATGGAAGAACATGATATTGTTTTGGTTAGGGAGTTTTGAAGTACTCAGACTCAATGAATAATTGCAGCACGATATTGCGTAGGCAATAAATAAAGCATAAATGGCAATTTTTATCATCAGCTTCGAATCGCATATATTTTTACCTGCTTTTACTAGTATTGCATTATTATTATATATGCTTCTTTGTCAGCAGATACATTTTTTTAAAGTTGAACTATGGCATCATACATATTATTTTTATGGAATGCATTTTTTAGGAGATAATTAAACAGATTATATTTATAATATGTTCAAAAAACTTCATTTGTATTTAATTACAGTTTTGATAAAAAGTTTTTCATTTTCCTCTAAGGAGAAATATCATTTCATTCATTCTTAAGTAGGAAGCATTGAAGAATTTTACTCCTGTTCTTACTCATTATGAGACTTTTTTAAGGTCTCTGAAATTAGAAAATAGCAGTTTGTGTTTATAAAAACATCGGTCGGTCTAATGCCACTTAATCATACCGAGCCAAATGAGAATGGCTCTTTCGAATTATGTCAAAAGTGCGTGCCTTTCGTTGTTAACGAGCATCGTTAAGGTGAAAGTACGACTTTTGCACAAACACATACGACACAACATTTTTTAGGGGGCGATCGAACTCATTCATCCATCCGCAAGTCAGAGTTTAGATCCAAATCAGATACCAACTCATTCCTGATTCAGTACCCCCAGAGGTGTAATTTGTTATGGGAACTTGGAGGACTTTGCAGTCACAATATATTTAACGTGCCACAACTGCCACTAGTCAACACAGCGGTCTTTGGCCGAGACGAGTTCAGAACTCGCTACCTTTCAGTTACTAGACTGACGCTGTATCAACCAGTCTACCGCTGCCCCTTTATAAAAATATTGTTTTCATAAAAATTTTATATAAATTAATAAGTTGAAAAATGTATAGGTAAATAATTTTCACTTTTAAATTGCATTGCGACGGAAATGCTCGTTACTCATCTTTCAAACGTGTTAATCCTTTTTGTAAGAACATGATGTTGCTTTGGTTAGGAGGTTTTGAAACTCAAAATCATGTAGCCAATGAATAAAGAACAAATTAAAGTTTTCATTTTCTATATTTTCTTGGAACTCTCGTCAATCTCGAAAAAAAAAAGCATCGAATTTTTTTAAAAGTTGACACATGCGCATGAATATAATCACGCAATCGGAAAAAAAATCTCGCAGGATAACTTGAAATTCGTGATGGCATTTTCAGTTTGTTTGTACATTTTTATCAACATTCCTTTTAATAAAAGGTCAAAAGTAGGCTAACGAAAGAGGGATATTTTTGAATTGAATCAACAATCGCTTGAATCTCTCAGGAAGTTTTAAGTAGCTATTCATATTCTCTCTACAGGCTTACATTTTCTTCTCAAGCCAAAGCTATTATTAAAAGATGTGCAAGGGTAGTCAGTTTTGAATGAACAAAAAACAATGAACAAGAAACTATGCATCTTAAAAACCAATCAAGGTACCTTAATGAAATTTAGTTAGTTTTTGGAATATAATGAACTACATATATGATATCGAATGCCTTAGAAGTTAATTTAGGATTGTTTAATGTATTGTTGAAAAAAATCCAAAATTTTATCAATAATTACACGCATTACATAAATTTTATTTTTGAATTCAGTTCTTGGATAAGAGTTAGTTATAATGTCAGATATTTTACAAAGAAAATTTTAAAAATTTTCTTTTTTTTTCTCCAGAACAATTCAAGTTTTAGTAAACATCACGTCTCACCGTCACAAATTTCCTGAAGAAACAGTAAAAAAAAATCTACGTTTCTTGTATGAAAATAAACTTAATAAAATTATTCAACTTAAAACTGAATTGTAAATCCGTATGGTAAATAGAGTTAGCTTGAAATGGTTGTTCGATTAATGATATATTAGGAATTGAATGAATATCTTAAACTTCTAAGCAAATTATGTATAGTCTACAACCTTATAATTGATTCTGGAAAGAATTTCAGACAAACAAGATCCAAACTATGGAGGAAGCTAAGTCTATTTCTCCATTCATTTCCTCGAATTCAGTGAAGAAAGTCATCAGAGACATTTAACAGCATTCCTTCCATTTTTACTTTGTTCCTTCCTTTTCTTAAATTCAAAGACTCGCGATTAAAGGTCTAGTGAATAGATAATGATGTGCAATTCACTTTCTCAGATCTAAAAAGATCTCTGTTATCAAATTGCTATTAAAGCAATTTTCTGCCCTAGCGCCCAAGGGGAGACCCCTTTTCACCGACTTCCTCACCATCCTTTTATTCTATCCCATCTATTCTATTTAAGTGAGAATTGCGTTTTATAATTCTTATTATATATCTAGTGCATTCGATTGTTTCCCTTTTAAACAAAATGGAGGAAATATAGAGAGCAAAATATGTGTCATGACTGTTTTATATCTCTTACTATATCCAGAGTCCATTCAATTATTTCCCTTTTAAACACAA
>JAPMOQ010045375.1:466757-495971 GCA_026543055.1 Argiope trifasciata
AAGAGCAAAATATGTGTCATGAATGTTTTATATTTCTTACTATATCCCGAGTACATTCGATAGATTCCTTTTTAAACATAACGGAGGAAGTGGAAAGAAGAAGGATCTAAGTATGTGTCATGACTGTCGCATTTGATTATAAGTGCCATTGACAATTTAACGTTCGATTTCATTAATATCCATTTATCGGGAAGACGACAGTCGTTTGAGAATTCGATGCTTTCTTATCGAAATTCCTGTTCAGGCAATAGGTGGGGGGGGGGGGGGGAGAAGTGTAAGTAGATGTATATAAAAATAATAACTATACCATTTTCCATGTAAAATTTCTTGAGAATATTACATCCCAAAATCTGTTATATTATACAAAATTGACGTATATTCTATTTAAGGTATTTGAACAAGTTGAAAACACAAATTTGAAAGAAATTTCAAACTTTTACATATTTGCAGCTTTCAAAAAATATGTTCATTTCTTTTTCCAGTGATATCCTTATTTTTTCCCCTAAAGCAATTAGAAGAAAATATATGGCAGGCTATTGATATGTGAATAATATTTATAGGAATTTAAAATATTTTTAATGCATTTTCTAAAGAAATTTCAAAATCTAACGATATTTTAGGAAAATTTATAGTTAGTTCTTAATGTTATAAAAAATTTAATGAAATATGGCTTTGATATTGAATGCTTTAGAAGTGAATTTATGATGGTTTTATTTAGATATTGTTGAAAAAATCCCGAAATGTCCGTCAAATTAGTACATTACCCACAAACATTTTAATTTTGTGTATACTTTAAATTATACTTTAAAGTGTTACATATGTTATGTTTCAAAGGAAAATGAAAAGCTAACAATTTTTTTAGCAGTACTAGTTTTTGTAAATAAATTCTAAAATTTACATCAAAATTTGCTTTTTTTTCAAATACCATGTTTAAATAATTTCACATTCATTCATCATTTTATCATTATATTAATTATCTATCTGTAATATTTTTTTAAAGAGTACCTTCCAAAGTCGATACCTTGATATATCATTTTATAGATAGAAAACATAGATATATGTTTTCTAAATGTGCTGTCAGATTGTGGCATGCTATCATAATATGTTCTAATTCGCTAATAATTTCAATTGTTAGATCAAAATATGGTGTATTTTGAGCAATGCAGTTTTGGACGTACGACATTTTGTTGCATTTTTTTTCAGTGCTTAAACTTTTAAGTTTCTGAAATACATTTTCAGTTGTAAAGGAAAGATTTAGTTGTGTCAATATGACGTGCCATGGTCGTAGCAGGGGAAATGCTAAAATTAAAAGATTATAAATTATATATATGTCAAGCATTTTTGGAATGAATATGTTTAAAAAAATTGATTCATTGACTGATTCATGATTATGGAAATTAATTCATGAAAATAGAAAACAATTTTGTTTATTATTATCATAATATTTTTTTTTTACTTAAAGGCGTTTTAATTTGTACTTTTATCTGCATATTAATAATCCATATTTTAGAAATAAAAATATTTTATTCATGACATTGTTTTAAGTTTTGAAAATATGATTTGAATTTTGAAATCTCTGTTGAACTGTATGAAATGTATGTCTTTCTATTAAATCTCAGTATGGACAAATAATTTTTTTAAAAAATCGATAAACTAGGTTAATTAATAATTATCATTTGCTAAATCAAAGAAACTTCAAAAATTTAACTCAATATATATGACAAATATGCCATAAATAAATTCAGAAAATTATTTGATTAATAATAAATAATATTTATGATTAATGTAAATTGTTATTATCTGCAAGAATAATATTCGTAAGCATGCATTAAAAATATAGTTATAAATTTACATTAAAGGCATCATAAATAATACTTAAGAAAATCTTAAAGGGCATTATTTGTAAAACTGCCGGTTGATGATTCTAATCGAAAACTGAAATTGAAAGATATCACTAGAAAATTTGAGAAAATAAAAGAAAGCATCCTTCCAATTCGGTATTTGTTTTAGTTTTGTTAAAAAATTTTAAAAAGTTATGATAAGACAAAGTTAAAAATTAAATAAGAATAAGGATTAATTGTATCAAAGTCATAAAAACAAGCTCTATTTTTTTTTCTAATAATAACAATACCATTTTATTTTGCAGTATGATGAGCACTTTATCACTTTACCCAAATATTGTGATTAAAATCTTTTACAGTTAATTTCTGAATAATTGAAAATAATTTGGCAAGTTCTATCTTATTAATCTTTTTCTTTATCCTAAGAAGAAAAAAAATCTGGGAAAGTTCTTTTTATTCTTTGATATATTTAATGGTCAAAACATAGGAGAAATAAATAATGGAAGAAAATGAGAGGTAGAATTCGAGTCTTTTAGAACAGCGGCTATTCCTGCTAACAAACTTGTTTAAATAAATTTTTGTCATGAGTTCGCAGAAACGGTAATATTTTCGTATACCTCAGAATCATTCTTTCGTCTAATAAGTTAAATGGGAAAAAACAAGGTTGATTCCGTTTGTTTTCTCTTTTGTAGCAAATAAGGAGAATAAAAGTTGTTAGTTTGTATTTTTCCCCAGTTACATTAATTTAATGATAGAAGGGTGACTGATGAAAGCTCAGAATCATCTAATCAAAGTTTTATAGAGCAAATATGGGGGATTAAGCAGTCAGATGAATGCGTCCCACCCCAAATGACATACATACAAATCTTCAAGGGGCATACATTCTGGACATCGGTTTTGTTATTTCCATATATACCCTTTTAATTATTGGAGTCATTTCTAGTTGCTAGAACCGGAACTGGAACCCAGAAATCCCAGATCACGGGAAGACGCCCTACCCCTAATCCAGGAAGCCGGCGTTCTAAAAACCTACTAATGTCGTTGGAAGAATTTATAAATAGAATACCTTTACGGTGAGATAAGGAATTATGCGAAAAATATAACGAATTCAAATATTATTTTGAAAGAATAGGGAAAATCATTTTGGAATTCTGAATGACCTAATCATACTTGAATGAGGATCAGTGATATGGAAAAATATTTCAATTTACATCCAAATATATCATCAAGTTAATGCCTTTTAATATGGAGGCCGGAATTTTAAGCATGCCACCCCTAAATTCAGAGACATTTTCTTTATAGCTTGGGCTTTGAGTTTTAGAATCTTGGGTCAGAATAACACACGCACGCATGCAAGCATGCACACACACACAGAGAGAGGGGGGGGGAGGGGGGGAGAGAGAGAGAGAATTAAGCTAAAAGAAGGTAAAAAAATGCTCCATGATAAGGTGGTTACTTAGTTTTGTGTGAGAAAATTATCCATTTCTTCATCTTTAGCGGCATTGCCTCATAAGATAGGAATTTTTCGACAACAATACGTTCATGCATATGCAACACTGTATCCTTTAAATGCGTATAATATGATACCGAAACCAATATTTCATCAGAAATCATGCTATAATCAGGGTCTGTTTATCCATCTATTTTAAAAATCATATTTTATATAAACGGAGTCTTTTTTTTCTTGCATCTGATATTAGTTGGGAATCTGGTGTACTATAGCAAGGCTTCAACTACTTTGCCCCGTCATAGCACGTTTCTTATAAAATGAATTGGAAATGTGTGAAGTAATAATCGTTTCATACACTTTTCGATACCTTATATAAGGCCTAGATATTCTATAAAATATGAGTTTTTAAAAAATTCCTATAACATAAATTATTCGCAAAATTACGAATAAAAAATGATAAAAATAAAAAACTGTATCAGGGGAAATCTATGCCATTACTTCTAATTCTCTGACTACAGGTTTTATCCCCTTTCAATTAAATTCAAAAAAATTTTAACACAATATCGAAGACTTTTGATGCAATGTCACTCAAACATTCTTACTCAAACTGTATTTTTTTATCAACCGTCTGTGAGATATTTCATTTATTTGCTCTAATTTAAGCAACAAAGTTTGAATTAATTCATAAGTCATTATAAATGCATTAATGCTAAACTTTATCAAATATTAGATGCAATAACAGATAAAAACATTAATCTAAGTTTGTACAAAAATAAATTAAGGTAATATCAATGAAATTTGAAACGTCCTGATTAAATATATATTTGTTCAAGTTAAAAAAAATGACTTATTAAAGCCTAGTAATATAATTTATAATTTAAAAATTTTCTTGTCATTATTTGTCGAACTATTAGCAATGAATTTATAACGTAAAAAAATTAGAAAAAATATTAGGAAAGAGATTTAAAAAAGACCTAGCATCCTGAAATAAAAATTTTTGTTAATGTGAAAATTTTTATTAAAACAAATAAATCAATATTCATGAAAGTTGAATTTTAAATTTAATTTGGATTAATTATATCGTAATTGTAAAAATACATAAATATTTCATGCTAAACATTTGGAATTTCAGATATTTTACTATAAGGCTGATACCTACTATCATTGGTGTTTCAAAACTAATATAAACATTTTATCCTTATAAACAAATGGTTATAGTAAAGGAAACAAACCATTTCTTCTCGGGCTTCTATGAAGGTAACTAAAAGAATTACATTACCATTTACATGCATTTTATATACATAAATTTTTATTTTAAATTCATAAAAATTCTATTAAGATTTGAAAGAACAGAAAATTATATGTAATATAATTTTATGCATCTACAATGATTTCAAAATTAAAACTATATTAACCTTTTATAACACAAATTTTCCAACAATTTTTTAATTTTATTTTTGTAAAATTTAATATTTGGTATACATAATAATGCTAGAACTATCTTTAAAATTAATTAAAATATTTATATTAATTATATTAACTATTACTTATTTCTGATTTTTGCCTTAGCTGTTATCTACTATTTGCTGCCGGGTCTACGTTCTAGCTACTTTATATATATATATAATTGGAAATAAGCATTCTTAGAATGAAAATATAAACTGATTTAAATGATAATTTTAAGTAGAATCAGCAAATAAAGAGAACTTAATTTCCCTTTCTGGAATTTAGTGCAATTCGATAATTTTCTGCATAATTCCTTATTGTTATCTTATTGCATCTGATTAAAAAGATAATAACCTTTTATATTCATCTGTGTCTCATGGGTAAATCCGTTTGAAGTTTCTAAGTAGAGAGAAAATGTAAAGTAGGTTTTGTTTATAACTTACTTGCTTGTCATATGCCACCTTAACTAGTGTCGTTGACAATTTGAAACCTGATTTCCTTTACATTCATTAAGAACAGCACATATTTCTGCGCTTTTCAAAATACCAGTAGGGGGAAAAGAGCTTTAAGTTAAGAAGAAGTTTTCAAAACATAACTCCCACTGAAATATCTTCATTTCAGATGGATATGGATAAAGTTTTAAATAATATACATGCGCCATGGTTTTTCATTGATTTACTGTGTATCAGCTGAAAATTTGATGTTGAGGTTCTACAACAATATTCCTTGAATGTATTTATATGCCTTCTTAGGTTTTATTCATGATGAACTGTAAAAGATTGAATACCTAATTTGAGTATTTTGCGAGTGAATATTTTTTAGCATTCTTTTTATGCATCGAAGTTAATACCGTGAATTATAAGTGTTTTTATTTATGAGCTAAAATATCTTTGATTTAATTAAATACAATTGTAATCTTTTGTCTTTTGAAATTAGAATGTTTGTAATTCGGAAACAGATTCGGAAACACTGAATGACTAATTAATATAAAAAATTTCGGTTCGCTAATTAGACTTAAATCAGTATCAACCGGAAATAATATTCTAAAGTAAGCATTTCATTTTTAAAATAGTATTATCACATTCATCTTCAAGAATAGTGTGATAATTTTATCACGGTGACTCGCATAAGAAAAAGGTATATAAAGAACGGTGACAAAGAAGTAAAATTGTCTGCAAGCGTTCTGTAAGCTACTCAGTGCCATAACCAATAGTTATGACACAAATGACGCAAGTGGATTATTTTTTAAGTGTCAGAATTGTCGAACATCTTATTGTCTTTACCTTGTAAACGATGTAAATGAATGACTTCAATTTGAGAACGTATATTGAATGAAATGAGCAACATTCTCACCTGATCTGAATCCGATAGAGCATGTGTGGGATATGCGTGATCCACATGTTGTAATACATCAACCACCTCCCTGCATGAACACTGCTTGCTAAGTAGAGTAATCCTTGCGAAAACTAACTTGATAATTTGATAATCAGTATGTGTCGGTGTTGTATTAACTGTCTTTCATCGTTTGAGAGAAATGCAATGCATTAATTATTGTATCAACTATGTGAAGCAAAGTTTTGCAAAATAGATTTTTATTTCTCCGAAGCACAAATATTGTAGTTTTTATGAATGGTATCATACAAATACCAACGTTTTTTTTTTCGTTTTTTATCTTTTGTTTAATAAAAGGACTTTACGAAAAAGTCATCTTTGTTTCATTTCTAAACCTTTATTTTTCATATCTGGCATAATCCTTAATGTATGGACATGAAGATATATTGAATCTCAAATATCAGTACTACATGAATCTAGCAGCCCACTATTGATAGAATAGATTTATAATTACTTAGAAAGACCAAAGATTAAAGAATGAATGAAAGAATATTATCCCAAATGTTTCCGCTGATCTTAGAAAGATTATAATCTGAGAATTTTAATGACATCCTCTTTTTTAAAATCTTTATTGGTTATCCAAGCTCTAAAATTTAATTAATTATCAAGTGTGTAACAAAATGCATTTTAGTTTCATAAATCTGAGAAGACACCAGTAATCAAATGGTTGTTATAGAAATTTCAGCATCCCTGTTGTAAGGAATTCTTCTTTTCATGTATTTCAACATTTTAATTTATTTAAGGTGAAATGATACTATGTTCAAATATATTTACTAAGTATATTCCCTTTTTTTTTCTTTCCTTTCAACAGATAAAAGATTACGAAAAATTAGATAAGCGCCGGGATTACCAAATGCATCTTAATTTGTGTCCCTGACGATTTAAAAGGCGATTATGTTTAAATAAATTTAGCGAAGAAAAAGGAAAATGAGAAAAACTAAATGTTAGTGAAATAACCAGCTGTTACAAAGTGCAAAACAGTAAAATGTTAGTACAGAGAGAAAATCAGTGTTTTAACTGTCTTATTTTCTTTCAATCTGAATTGTTTGCTGTTATTTTTACCAGTTTTTGACACGCAGCTGTAGATTGAAACATTCTTCAAAAATTCATAAATGTTAACACATTTTAAAAACAAAAATGCAGATGTAGAAATAAGATAGATTATGCAGAATTATATTTGATAAAAAATAATCAATGTTACTTTTTTCTTTCGTTTTATATAATACCGTTTCCTTTAATATATATTTTTTCTTTCAAATAATTGTTTACTTTCATTTTTTAGTAAATTTTATCTATTTCCTCATCGTTGATTATTGAATTTCTTTACAGGGTAAATAAAATAGATTTAAAAGAAGCAGAATTCTGCTTTAAACAGCAGAATTTTGCTCGATGTATGGTACAGAGAAATAAAAATTTTGTGATAGATTGAGATGAACTATTTGTATCAGCGGATTTGATGGCAAATTTTTTCATATTTTAATTATATATGTCTAGGTTACATTGAGACAATTTGTCTTTGATTACCAAATGATTTTTTTTTCAAAAATGAATCCTAGATTTCTTTCAAATCATTTTGAAAGACTTCGTTTTAGCATGGTGGTTGCTCAGATATTAAAGAATGATTAACAGGCAAATATATATATATAATAATATATGGTTTTGTCATGTTTCAAAAATTATCTTCAATATTCATATGATTTTGTTAGGAATGAATCTTATAATAATTTCAAAATTTTTTGAATGCCTTCATTTTAACGTGACGGTTACGCTGATATATATTTATCAACAGAGATATCTGCATCTTTAATTTCAAATTTTAAGCATTATTATTATTTGGTATGCCCTTAGAAAGAAATTGATATTATTGTATTTTTTAAATACAAGGAAAATATCGTTGTGAAATAAGAAAAAAAAACTGTTTCAACTTCCAATTTGTTTTCTCAGAAAAATTTATTTAAGCATGAAATTTATTAAAGCATAAAATCTAAAAATTTTGGAATTATAATTTCATGTAAAACACAAAATTATAAGCCTCATAATTTAATTTTTGTGCCTTCTTGTATTGGATTTTATGTCACATATTACATATACCTCAGATTACTTTCCGATTAAAATTTAATTCTTGTATATTGTTCAGATACGTGAGTGAGTTGACTGATAGAAAATAAAGGGAATAAATATTTCTTTCTTGGGGAAGAAAATAGCTAATATTTCTTTTATTTTAATTTGACCATTTATCTGCTTTCCAAAAACCCGCTTTTAAACACAAAATCAGATTTTTAAAAAATGAAAGCTGAAAATAATTCACTCTAAAGCGCTTCAAAGATTTGTGTCAGCAGAATTTAAGGTAATCTAACTTAGAGTCTACCCTTTTATGTATGCTTTCATAACTTTTGAGTCACTTCTATTTAAACACAATTTTATATTTGCTTCGTCCTCTACCTTGAAGCTTTGACTTTCCTTTTCAAAAAATAAGTGAAACGTGACAGAAAGGTTCCTCTCTCTCACTCGCAACATCCAACGTGTATTCCTAGCTTCTATTTCAAATGGTTAGTGTCTCATTTAATTCTAGACCTAAGTGGTCATTTCATATCTACATCGATCTTGTCAATCCTCCGATTCAATAGTGCTGATTATGTAAAAATAAATACAGGAAACAATCCTATTCTTGATTATTATATTAGCTACAGAAACGAAGCAGAATGAAAATCCTTTCGTTCCTGGCGAACGACACGACCTTCACCCTTCGTCCCTCGTCCTTAACTGCCCTTATTGTTATCTCATCGTCCGTCTCGTGGTTTCACCCCCTCGAACACCACGTGACCTTTATCCATCCGACCGGTTTGCTGCTTTCATCGTTGGGAGCCGAAGAGCGGGGGTCTTACATTGGCGATGAACAGAAAGAAAAAGATTTGGATTATGCTTGTAATATGCAGTATTTACTTTCGCTTCTGACATTTTCGAATATGATATTACATTCAGAGATTGAAAAGAAAAGTGTATGTCTAAATTAGAGAAAGAGGGGATTCAGAGTTTCTCTAATGTCTCTGAATTAGAGACATTAAAGAGAGACACCACATTCACAAAATCCAGAAAGAATATATGAGATCTTGTGCTGGTAGAAGACCCCTGTGTATTTTACTTTATATTCTCTTCATATTGTGAGAATTCTAGATTTTAACCACTTTTCTTACACATTTTTTTGAAAAAAATTGCAAGAACCCATCACAATTTGTATTTCATTATAAAACACAAAGAAACGAAACAAAACAAATAATGTAGGTTTTAAGTTGAATTTTTAATATTTCACGGGTGTAAAAGCATTTAGTTTTAATATTAGTTTACTTTCTCGAGATATCTCGAGCGAATGAAAAAAAGTTAAGTATTAGTCTTTGTATGATAGTTTTTGAAACAAAAAACAACACTTCACATTCTGTATTCTGGTATCTGGTCTCTTTTCTTTCTGGTTTACCTCTGGAACCTCTTTTATGGGAGTACAGAGAACACTGTCTCGTTCGACTGACTTTTTTTTTTCGGTAGTAGGTATCACTATCTGATAAATCATCGCTTTCAATATCTTGCATCATCAACATTATTTTACTCTTTCTCAATGCATCTATCTTTTTTCATACATTAATAATTCACAAACAGACGTATACTATAAAATAGTGAAAACACGCGACCAGCCCCGCCAAAAAAACCACGAAACCAACAAAACTTGACAAACTGCCAATCAAAGCAGAATATTTCCTTTTCTTTTCTCCAGGTCGAGTAAAACCGCGATAAAACAAATCATACAGAAAAATTCTTCTTCACCCGAGTATTTTTAGGATAATAATTAACTGCAATATATATATATATATATTGCAATATATATATATATATATATATATATAATACGTAAACTTGCATGTTTATTCCGAGTGGGTTAAATATATAGGCAAATCTCCTAAGTTTTCTCTTCGTATAATTTCTATCGATGCTTTGAATTTGTAATAAGGATCTGTCATGTAAGAATACCACTTATGCATTAATAAGATCGATGATATTCTGATGATAAAAATTGAGATGAAAATATATAAATGATGAAGTAAAATGTTTTCATCTTTATTCATCCCTCCGTCATTCGCGTTATGAATATGACTTGTTTTATATTCATTTATCGGAAAAAACACAGGACACCATGCCTTCATAGTTTGCTTCTTGAAATTAAAGTTAGTATAAATAAAAAAACATAAAATAATTTGTAAATTATCTTCATTTAATGACATTTCGTGATTTAAAAATATGATTATCGTTCTAGATTTCTTATGTATTCTGTAGATGTCGTGACAAGGAATGCCACTCAAATATTAATAAATCAATCGAAATTTTCTGATTTTGAAATTTGGAAAAGAAAAAAAAATTGGTGAGGAAGAACAAAATATTAATAAATCTTATTTGGATGCAAAATTATAATAGTAACTAAACTTAGGTAAATAATAGGATTAGAATTTATCTTAAAGTCCATTTTCTCCTAATTTATGTACCAAAATCGGAAAAAAATGAATAGATAGAATTTAAAAAGTATTAATCTTTCGAAAATGGCAAATGATTGTATTCAATATAAATATCAAATCAAATTTAAAAGGATGCATCATTAATTCCACCTCAGAAAACGATATTAGTTTTAATTTGTGCAGTTTTTAAGACGTTTGAAGTTATTTTTTATGTGAACCAACTTTCATTTGATAATTCAAAATAAATCATGAAGGAATTTCTATTAAGTACATTTTTCAGCATTTTAGGACGAACATAAATTTTTAATTCTTAACACAAAGTATTTTCAGAGCTAAAGCTGGATTAAGTTTCTTTTGGTTGAAATTTTCAAATTTCAATTTTGGATATTTGAACTCATTCCATTAACAATTTACCGTCAAAATATGAAATATTAGCATTGGGAAATATTTTTTTACAAAAATGAAATTATTTAATGTTTCAAGCAGCCTTCTTATTTATTTTTTAAATGTAAAAATTGTCAATAAAATAAATGTATGCATCAAAATTACTACAATTCTCAAATGTCTTTCTTTACAAATTTACTCTTTCTTGATAACTTCGAATAGAGAAAGCAATAAAGGGAGTAATTTGCAAGGAAACGAATGAAATAGATGTAAAGAAAAATGGAAAATATAGCTTCCGTAGTTTCAGAATTTAAGTTAATAAAAATTAAAAAAATTGGCTTAACTGAAATTGAAGATAGTTGATTTTGTATGTATAATTCGATTAGATGTCTAAAATAGACTTAATAAATAATCTAAAATTTGTTCATAAATTTCTAACAAGTAATTTTCAAACCTTAATTATTTGTTGTCATTATATACAACCTTGTTAACATTTTATTTACCCAAGTTATTTTAGCATAAATTTTTTGAATTTATTTTTGAGCCTCTAGTTAAGTTTTGGTACAGAATATACCCAGGAAAAGAAAAAAAAATCAATAATAAAAATTTAATTAAAAAAACTTTTAATATTAATTTTTGGTGACATCAACTGCTTTTTATACGTTTTTTGTGTTCTTTCAGAGGCTGTTATAAAAATTAATTCTGTTGTAAAAATATTAGCCAGATTTGAACGGTACTTTAAAGTACTTCGATAAATAAAATGCTATAACTTTTTAGCCAGCTGAATATTTAAAATAAAATGGGACAAATTATAAAGTCTTTTTAATTTTTCATGATAAAAAATAAGATAAATCAAAAATTTCCCCCCTCTGTTTTAATAATCTTTCTTTTTGACCCGAAACCAAAATAAGCGTTAAAACTAGAGGGAACATGTAAAGACTCTAAAGTACAACAATTTGTTTTTCGTATTTTTGCAAGTATTTTAGGGAATTTTATCTCGAGCGCACAAAACTTATTTTTTTCATTATTTTTTTTTGCTATTTTCAACATATTACGTTTATAATGTTCTTTGTACATCTTTTGGTTTTTTTTATAAAGAGGAAAATGAACTATACTATGATTAAAAAGGAAAGAAACGAGTAAAACATGCAGCATACTTGTAACACACCATCTTAACTTGTGTTGACGACAGTTTAAAATCCGATTTCATTTAAATTCATTTATAGGCGAGAGGCGAACGAACTCGGTGATAACTCAGCACAGGCTAATCAAAATTCCAGCTGTGCCAGGGGTGGAGGGGGAATTGTGAATGGGAAATGAGAAGGCGCCGAAGAATTTCACCGCCCTGGCATCTTCATCTAGTGTGAAGGCCAAAGTTCTAAAATATGCCTGTCAGCCCGAGGTTTCGTCTCATTTTTTTGCTGTTTATCCCTCTAGTTTTTGACGCTCAGCCATCTCGTCAGAATGACTTGCATATATTTATTTATCTACGGTGGCAGGGACTGGTGATATGAATGCCAGAATGAAAGATAAAAGAATACGAAGTATCAAAAGAATTTCGAATATTCTCAGATTAGATATCTTGGCATTTTCTTTTGATTCAATCCTGTTTCTATATTTATTTATTCTAGACATGGAGGTGTTTTTTTTCTTTTCAAATTTTATTTACATGTAATAAATATTTAAATGCATTTTTTACTTTATATTATGAGAAAAATGTCATTAGAAGTTAAATCAATGCTTCAGTGACAAAATCTGTATTCAACAACTGCCAGACGAAAATCTCTGTAACCCCACAATAAATTTTAAAATACACTTTTTTTATTTCATATTACAAAAAAATTCAATAATAGTTAAATCAGGGTTTGAATAGAATAATACGTAATCAACAAATGTGAAACAATTTCTATAATTGATTTAATATATCTAAATGCCTATCTGAAGAAGTGAGGTCAGTGCTTGAATTAAAAAAAACCTTAAGTAGCGATTGCGAAACAATAATATCGATAACTGCATGTAATAAATATTTACATGTACTTTTTAAGTCAGATTACAAGAAAAACCTCATTATATGATAAATCAGTATATGAATGACAAAATCTGTACTTAATAAATGTAAAACAATAATTTCTAAGCTAGAGTTTATTAATATACGAAAATAAAATAATTTAAATCTTCCCTTACGTATTAACAAGTTATAAATTTTCGAATAAATATTTTCTAATAATTTTAGTGGAATTTCTTTCTGAAATGAATCAAATTTTAAATAACTCATTCCGAAATTCAGATTTACACATACAAAATCTTTTCACATAAAGTCTTACGAATCATAATCTAAAGAATTACCTTGTTAGCAAGGTATAGAATTACCCAGTACCTAATTATCCTATAGCCACTAACTTACTTAGCAGGAGAGCATTTCGATTTCTACCATTTAAATTGCTGTTGTTCGGAAGTATTGTATTCTAATTAAATATTGGTCAAAAGTATATTCTTAAAGAATAAGCTTTTTAGGAAATATGGTTTTTATGAAAAATAAAATGACCTGTGATACATATATAATATTTTTTTGTTCTTCTGCTTCAAAAAAAATAACCAAAGAAATTTTCTTTTTCTTTTCCTTTGTTTTTAGTTCTAAACTCGAAGACGTGTGATTAAAAATCAGATGAATATTTAATTATATGCAATTTAATCCTTCTGATTTGTGAAGGTTCCTATTATCAAATTGTTATTAAAATATTTTTCGACATGATTATCTGGGAACTGCCCTCTTGTCATACTCTTACTTGTCATTTACTCAATCTATGACATTAAAATTAGAGATAATACTTATATACTTATTGGATTTTCATTTATTCTTCTGTTAATAGACCAAAGAAAATAAAATAAAAGGAAGAATGAATGAATGAAAATAAAAAGAACGATACGCGCTTTCTGCTTGTAACATGCATGTATCATTGATGTAAATCCTTAAAATGCATCACTGATATAGAAAATTTGATTTCATTAGTAAACATTTATCAAGGATTTGGATATGATGAGTATTGCACATGATTAAACTATCCTAAAGTTGGAAAAGGTATCTGAGAGATTAGAAAAATGTTCCAAAATTTTTCCTTCTACTTTCATTCTTCAAGTAACTTGAAAGTTGATTTTTAAATATAAACCTTACTTTCTTAATTTCAGCTTTCTTGTTGCGCTATTAATCCTCATAAATGTCCTTATTCATCCAGTTTAATGTCAGGATTATATTTATACTCAGACAGATTCTGATGAAGAATGAGAATTAAGAAACATTCTAAACAAATAATTACTTCTTGAATTGAGTCAATATGGTTCCTAAAAATTCGTTTTGATTGTTGTTCGTCTTAAGTTTTTTTTCCTGCTCTTTAAAATTGTTTTTTTTTTTTTCATTATCTATTTGTATATATTTGTAACATCTAATTCCTGACAACAAATTTTTTTGCCTAAATTTCTTGGAAGAACTTTTCAATTTCTGCTTTTAATTTTTTCTTTCTTTTTTTAGAATAGAATATATTTGATAAAACGATACATTTCTTCAGAAATAATTTTGAAAATTGTGCATTTTGAATAGTATTTAATAAATAAGAATTTGTTTTGGGTTTTATGCATTATCACTTTTCAATGTACACGTTTTAAACCAATTTGATGAAATTTATATGTATTATTAAATCTATTAAATCTAACTATGTGTGATAAATCGATGGTAAATTATAATATGGAACTGTTAATATCTAGATAAAATATTTTATTTTTCTTTATATGATCGAAATAATAAATAATGTTAAATGTAATTTAATTAATTCTTTCTTAAAAAATTATTAATATTAAACAATCAGTAATTCATTCAATATAAAAAATTAAAAATTAAACTCAAATTATTATATAAGTTAATTTTTTACTATGCAGGCTGATATCAGCGATTTATATGTATAGTTTGAAATACAAAAAATTGTTAAATCTGCAATTAAGTGTAGAAAATTATCCTGGAAAATTAAAGATTAATTACAAAAAGTTATGTTTTTGTTCTATAGGATGACTATTTGTAATATGCTCTCTTTTTTTTTTATTGTTCAATGATCAAAAATGAAAAGATTGAAGAAAATCTTGCAAAAAGATCATTTATATTCCAATCTCTCAGAGCTCCTACAATTTATCCAATTATATTTCAAATAATTTTTAAAACATATTTGAAGAGTTTTCCCTCTTTTTAGTATTATCGAATGATCTTTAAATCCCTGCAGTTTAAGGGACCTAAAATCTCATATTACTATGCACTATTGTTTTCCATGGTTCCATACAATAGAACTAACCAGAAGAAGAAGAAAGAAGTCTACAGGATGCGTTAACATTTTTGTCTAATTAAATTTCTTTTTTGGAAAGAAAAAAGGCAGGTCAGAACTAAATTAAACTAATCAACATTTAATACAAAATAGTAACAAAATATCTGCTGCCAGGAAAAGGCGTCAACGTGCCCCTCTTTCTCAGTATCTCGTTTTTAGCAAAATGTTCCTCTTCATCTGATTTGAGCTCCAGAGCTGTAAATACATACCTTCCATCCAAACTTCAGTTCAGTTCTTTCTCAATTTGTCAAGAAATAATTTGACTTTACTAATTTTATTGGAATATTCATCATGTATTTATAAGCGCTGCAGATTCTGATTAAGGGAAATTTCAAACAATAAGAACAAATGAATTTAAGCATCTTAAATAGTATATCAAGTCCTTAGTTTTCGATATATTTTGCGGTCCTTTCTATAATTTCTCATTTATTTAATTGTTGAAGTTAAATCAATTATGAATGTTCCTCCTTAAAAAATGTTATTCTTTCATATATTAGAAATTCTGCTAAAAAAAATAGCGGTTAAAAGTTTATTTTACATTACTATGAACTGAATATTTAAGTTACAGAAATAATGAAGAGATCATCATAAAAAATAAAATTTTAATTGAAAAAAATTAGTACATATAAACAAAATGAGTTTACTTACATTAGAAATAATTTTCTTTTTCATAAATAAATTTTAGAATAAATTATTTTTTTATTAAAAATGTCGCTTCAGCATGCAATACTAACATTATAATCAAGTTGGAAATCGTAGTTATTTATTTAACTGTATTAGGAAAAAAAAAAATGAAAGATTTTTTTTTTTTGGTTTCTACCCAATCATGTTGTTCAAAATGTATATTTAATTGGAATATTAAGTTATATATCATACTAGAAATAAATTTAAACAAATTCCTGCCTTTATCGGAAAACTTCAAACGATGGAAAATTTGAAAAATAAATAATACTCGATATCCGAAACTATAGCAAATCAAGTTAAATACGATTTTCTTTTCTTTTAAAAGGCAAAATAAAGAAAAATGAATAACACAATTCTAAATTCTTATCCTCATATGGCAATTCATGACGTGTATTTAGTGTAATAGATTTAAGAATATATTTGACAAGTACACATTATTTCATTCTTTTTCTTGGATATCTATTCCTCATTTAGATGCATTAGATATTAAAATATCTAAATAATCAATGGTAATCAAATTAATTCTACAGGTGTATTATGATTTCTAATATTTAATAGTGTTTAAAGTTCTTCTCGGTGCAGCATTCTTTTTCCCTTCTTCCTTTTACTGCAACCTATTTAAAAGGGAATACTGTCCTATATTTGAATTTATCAGTTAAACTGTCTCTTTATTTTTTTCAAAAGCAAGTATTTAGAAAAAGCCAAATGAGAATACACACACAAAAAAAATAATAAGATTTTGAAGAAATAGCAAGGTATGTGTTCCTCATATTACACAACATCCCAACTAATGCGGCTGACAGTTTCAAATCGGATTTCATTAACATTCACTTACAGAAACAAGAAAAACAAGTGAGGACTTTGAAGGAACAATCAAACTTTCGACAGGGATAAAAAGGAGAGGGTTTTCTGAAATTTGAATAAAATACTCACACTTTCCCCTCGTTAACGTCTTCGTCTCCAGAGGGGGAGATGAATTTCAAATATGTGTCTATCACTTTGACTATCCTTGCTATTTATTTTATCCTTGAATTGCTTCTCTATTTAAATGGGAAAACATCTCGTATTTCTGTTTATCTCAAAATACTCTATTTTCTTTTAAAAGTGATATGAAGAGGTAGCAGAATTGCTAAGTCAAAAGAAGGCTCTGAATGCACAATATGCCTTCATAAATCATGCCACTGACAGTTTAAAACCCGAAATCAATTACATCAACCTGTCGAACATAGTTGAAGATAATGAGAATTCCAAGTGGAGTTATCAATATTCCTACTGGGGCAACTTCGGACGAGTGAAATTACGAAGTTAGAAGGCGCTCCTCCTTCCGCCGTCTCAGTGTCTTCATCTAGTGCAGACGTTATGGTTTTAAATGCATGAATGTCATTCTTGGTTTCTGTCCTATCATATATTGCATTGGCTGCAAGAATTTAACACTCAACCGTCATGTCAATATGTCTGTTATATACTTATAAGTTCTATGAGTGAAGAAGGTTAGGGGAAAAAAGATGAAAACGGTAAACATCTAATTAAGATATGTCCCCGCTTAATTGTGTAATTAATATTTTTTGTTCAAATATTACTGTTGAATAGGTTTCAAATTCATTTTTATTATGAAAGGAGTTTGATTTTAGTTTATCTTTTGTCTTTTTGCAGCGAAACTTCAAAATGGTGTAGACATTTTCAGATTTAAGCCTCTTCAAATATTTAATTGAATATTAGGACGATTATAAAATAAAATCTGCTATTAAATTGTTTCCATGAAAATAAAGAAATCCATTTCTGGCAGTTGTTTAGTCTGCGAACTTGCGAAACATTTATCGTAATACAATCAAATTTCAATTTCCAAAATGTGGAGTTCCAAATTACTTCTGAAATACTTGTTCTAGTTACCAGCTATATTTCCATAGATCAGTCCAGAAGTTCAAACCTGGAGACGTGGCAATGCTATTTTTTTAGTCAAAAATATTTAGAAATTAAACACATGCATGTTTACTGAAATTGAATATAAAATAACTATTCAAAACTCTAACTATTGAAAATCATGATCTTATCCCTATCTTTGATACAGTTTCAAGACATCTTTCTAGTTTTAGATAATCACTAAGAAACAGGAAATAATTAAAGAATCAATTTTTTCCCATAATTAATTAATGATAAAGGTAAATCGACTATCAAAAAGGGCCCAAAATTTTGCACAATTTTTTAATTAGAGGATCAAAATTGTTATTAGGTAGCCAGATGATTCAATAATTATAAATAAACGAAGAGTTTCAAATGAATCTGAATACTCTCCCGTAAGTTCTGAAACTAAATCCGTGTCATTTCAAAGCGTTTTCATTTAGAAAATTACATTGAAATTGACACAATGTATGATGGTGCAAATGAATTCTTTGAAATCAATCCTGTTGCTGTCGAGCAGCAACCACCACCTTCTACAAATCTTGCATCATCTAAAAAATTTACTATAAAAAATTGAGATACCTCATTTCAATGCATTATTTTTCAACCCTTTTACTTTAAATTTAAGTATGCTTTGAATAACTTGTTCTTAATATAACCAAGCTAAGATTACACTTTTTTCTCATCTTTTGAAATATAAATTATTTTAACATATTTTATTTGTAATTCAAATTCCAATTTCAGTGAATTTTAATAGCTTGTTCTTTTACCGATTTGGAGGAAATATTCCAATGTAATTTCCATTTCATGATAATTTTATTGCTTTAAAAAGCTTTTAAGAATTTGATTTTAAAAAAAATTATTACTGCAAATGTATCAAAATTATAACAGTTTCAGTTGCATTGTATTCTGTTTGTAGAATAGCTAGATCTATCTCTGCACCAGTATACTCCAATATCCATTATAATTCAATCTTTTTCATGCCCGATATATTTAATTTTTTTTAATTCAAGAAAAAAAAAATTAAAGAACAAAAAATTGGGAAATTAGTATATTCGATTCTTGTCTCATGCCAAAGCTTCACTATTTTAGATTATTAGTTCCGTTATTGTACCAAGAATGTTATACTATGCAAAAGAATAATAAAGAAATGAATTAGATAAGCCCTACTTCTGTACTCGTTATCTTGAGAAGATAATAACAAAAGCTGTCTCTAATTACTACCTCTTTTTTTCTTTTTTCCGTGTTGTGCCTTCGTGGATCTGGAAACAAAGTTCTGTAAAAGAGAAAAAAAAAAAAACACGATGTGGAATACAGATTAGTTGATCATCCCAGATTCCTATTTCACAAAAGCGCAACGATTATTCCATTTTTCATATAATTATGTTATATGACATATAATCACATAATCTTCCTGTTTATTGTTTTATTTTCCTCTAACATTCATAATCGTTTGCTTCCTTTTTAAATAAAGCAGAGAAATTAGGTAGAGAGTTTTCGACATAATCCATGCTTTTGAGAAAACATTTTCCCAATAATGTTGTTGACAGCTTAAATTTTGATTTCATTTAAATTCATTTGAAAAAGAATTGTGAAGAATACTTTGTATTTTTAAAAAATTCCCTTGACACAGGTGTTTGGGAGGTTTGAAGTTTGGAAGAATGCCCTAAAGAACTTGATGTATTTAAGACTTGATTCTTAAGTATGCTTGTCATATTTTGTCGTTCTTTTGCTGTTTATTCACTGAAATTTGGACGTTTTATAATTGTATTATAATTCCTTGGATATAATTATATTCTTTAACATATTTCAATGATGAGAAATATTAAAAAAGAATTTGAAGAATAATGAAATAGGTAATTTTTACTGTATATATTTTTAAAATAAGCGCATTCTTACATTCTTTTTTTTTTCATTACATTTTGTTTGAATGTTAAATGATGGTTATAATGATAATTATTTGTTTTATCTCTTTGAAATCAATTAGTTTAATTCTTTATATAAAGGAAAGATTTTATAGATAATTTCTTAACACTTATGTTTATACATATCTAAAATAACAATAATTTTTCTAAATGATAGAAATCTGACTTCAAACGATAGAAATTTGTATTCAGTAATATAAATTTCTTATGTTAATTGTGGAAATGAAAATATTCAGTAATGTAAATTGTGGCCTGAAACTGAAAGACGGTTAATTTCTTCAATGATGTACAAATTTTCAGGTTAAAATATTATGTTTTTTCTTTATTCAATAAATTGAAATATATTTTATATTAAATTAATTGGGAGAAACTTCCAATATATTTTTATTATCTTCTAACCATATAAGATGTATACTGGAATAGCAGCACCTTAGACAGACAATTTGATTTAACAATTACTTTTGAGCTATAAACTAATTTATAAAAACAAATCGAAATTTATTTTGATTTTGAACTTGAAATGCTCGTAATTATACCAAGTACTCGCTCAAACATGTAATCAGAATTCTTAAACAACAATTTAAAATCTCAATCATTCTGAATTGCTCGAATAGTGTTAGTCTCTATTGACAGTAATTCTTGCAAGCTGTTCAGATAATCCGAAGATAAAGAAGAAACTGGCGAAATCCTTTCCAATCGCTACTCTTTATCCTCACAATGAAGCAATTAAAGTAATTTCCTTGCATTCATTTCCCTATTTTTCCTTGTTAGCTGCAAACTCAAAGATTTCTGGTTAAAGACTGGATAAATAATATAATACAAGCCACTAAACTTTGAAAACTCTATTTGCAAACTACCAAAAAATTGATTTTCGGTAAAATCATTCATTTTTTTTTTCCTTTTCTTATCATCTTTCTACAACTACAATAATGTAGCCGTTGCATTCTAATGTAACATAGTCATTGAAACTACGTTCAGAGTAAATTGAATAAAGTTTTGGCTTTTTAATTTGTAGCTTTGAAAATGCAAATGGTGTATATTTAAAAAGTATTATACATACACATCTAAATATAGTTTAGAAGATAAGTGACCTAATATAAGACTCTTTTGAATTTTTAACATCCTGAATTTTTAACAACATATTCAAGAATAAATGGTAAAAAAAAAAAATGCTTCTCTTTATACATCGACACAAAAGCTGAAAAGCAAAAGAGAGAAATTTTCATTTCAATAGTTTTTAGAATAACATTTTGATAAAGATTTCTTTTACATGTATAGATTTACGATAGAGGAATTTAGATACCTTTAAAAGAATGTGCTAAGAGTTTATCATTTTTATCCCTTCGCTCAGAGTGCTGTGAATTATTGACCGCTGTGAATTTAATTTACTGTTTACTAGAGCGCATGTTAAATTAATTTTTAAAAAATGTGGAATGGGATCAAGAAAAGAGACCTTTTTTAGGACGAAATGGGGGCTACATTAAAATAAAAATTAGGAAATCAATAACGAAATTAGATTAAGATATTACACACACACATTATATATATAGTATTACTTCCTTGTAAAAGTTTGTTTTAAAAATTATTTAACATGTTGTGATGTTTATCCTAAATCTTATTCCCAAGATTGTAATATCTTTCATTTCCAGGTTACTTTATCAATGATATACAACTTCATTCTGATGCTAGTTATATGCCAGTATCTCTTATCTTTTTCATTTTTATATTTAATAAAATGCTGGAAAAAATGCGAAGAAAAATAATACGACACACGCGCTTTATGTAGAATACCATTCGTTTCAATTCCAGTCGGTGACAGTTTTAAATCTTTTTGCATTTATGTAGGAGAGAAAGAAAGATAGTGCAACCTCCATTTAAGTTAATCAAAATTCTAGATGAAATTGAAGTAGGCTCGGAATGTAGATGGCAGTTGTAATGAAAGCAACGAAAAATGCAGCTTCTTGAGCATTCCGAGATTTAAATATATGGGTCATTTTAAAATTCCTCCGGTTTCTTTAGATGTAGGTTTTACAAATTTTTGAAGCTGAGTAATCACGTCAGTACTCTAGCGTGTTATGAATGTATACATGGCATATTATTCTGATAATGATCAATGGCAGATGAAAAGAATTAAGACATAGAAAAAATATTTTGCATTTTATATGGGTCAGTTTGATATACCTTTCAGTTCAGCTTTATTTGTTGGTAACTGGAAATTGTAACAAATAATAGGATAGCCCTCTAACGGTGATAGACAGAAACAAATAGTCAGCCTTTAGCTGTTGAAAAATGCTGCGCCTTTAGGATTTGACTAAATTGTTTTATATGTTAATTGTTCTGCATCTAATTGCTTTTGAATGTCACTCATTAGATCTTAATTATAATTTTGTGCTAGACAGTATCTGTCATTCTTAAGTCATTCATTAATATTAATAGGTTTTGTATCATTAAATTTTTTTTAATCTAATAAACGAAAATATTTTTGTTTTCTTGAAATTTTTAGCATGTCATTAACAATCTATAAGTATAGTTTAAAATCATATCTTTTTATCGTTTTTTTTTTCCTTTTAAAAACCTTTTTTATATTCTTATTTTTAAATCTTTTTATGTTTAATATAAAAGGGTTTTGAAACATTAAAATTCTAATGCTAGCCGTATTCATAGAGTTAAGTGAGAACATGTTGTGATTATAAATGAGATAAGAGTATGCAATTTTCAATATTTGGTTCGTTTATTTTTAGCAAAACAATATAAAAACAATCCGTATCCAATTACTTTCTTCATTCTTAAAAATCACTTTGTTTTGTATTTTATTGAAAAAAAAACCTTAAGCAATTCAAGTATAACTGATTAAATGCTTTAAAAATAGTTTAATTTTTTTTAATATTTTTTTATTTTAAAAATTTAGTTTGTTTCAAATTTTGACGGGGTAAAAATATTCAGTCAGACTAAAGGAACAAAGCTTCATCAATGTTTGAACTAGTAGTAACTAAGTTATAAGCAAAATATGAAATGTAGAATAGATAAATAAAAGTTTAAAAAATTCTTTAGTAGATAAACAATTAACAAAATATCACATCGCAATTTTTTTCTTTCCTTTTATTTGACATGTAATTTACGATTGTTGCTTGAGAATGAAAGATTGAACATAAATATAAATTTCTTCCACTTTTTTTCCGAATTCAAAAAAAAAAAAAAAAAGGTTAAAATAGGAGAAATTTTATTGTAAGAAGAAATTCCAGCAATATTTTCTGTGTTTTTCATAATCCAAAAACATGTAATTAAAGACATTGCTACGTAACGATATAATTTTCAATTCCACATTTCGCCTAAGACTTTTATTTTCAAATCGATATTAATTTGATAATAATGGTTGGGGTAGTTTAAAGTGGTTATATTTTTATTTGATTGCTAATCAAAATTTCCTTTCAAAGGGATGAAATATATATCTAAATCAGAAGATCAGCCTTGCGTACAATTATTTATGCATTTCATTATCCGATTAAAAGGATAAATTCATTTTAAATTAATATCTTTTATTACGTATATTTATTTTCATTTTAAATAGAGTAAAATAGTATTAAAAAAAGAATATGTAGAGAATATAAAGACATTCAGACTTTAATGCTCATTTCAAGTGTTGCTCTTTCATCTGAGATGATTTGTATATGAAATCAAATATTTCATTTATATATAATTCATATCAAATATATCTGTAGAAGTGAGGAGAAAATATTTATAACTACGGGATTACATATCAAAATCCCAGCTCCAAAAAAGGCAATCGGGGCTCGTAGGATTAGAAAAAGATTCTCTTTCCCAGACATTTCCATCTGTTATGAAAAATTCTTTTTTGTTTTTGTTTAAATAGTTATCTTAGGATTTATCCTTAATTTTTTTATTTTCTGTTCTGCGAATGTTTGACATGGATCAATCATATTGGAATAATTTGTAGATATGTTTTTGTCCTTGAAAGATAATGATAAGGTAAAATGTGAAAAGAATTGTAATATATGGTAGAATACATTGTAATATATGAAACTGTATACAATGTTTTAAGTTAGATCTGATTGAATATATTTATTTAATACAGATAACTGAGTTTATTGATAGAAAAAATATTTTTTTCATTATTAAAGGAGATTAGACAGAATTTTATACTAATTTGTTAAATTTATGCTAAGGCATAGTTTCGTTTTGTAATTTTTTTCTGGCATATATAACACAGAATCATTAGAAAAAATAATATTGAATAACCATGAAACAACTTTCCTTAATTAATAAATCTGTAGCGAAAAGTAAGAAATTTAATAAAGTCCATCTCAGATTGTAAAGAACACTAGAAAATGATTTCCAAAAAACAAAATATTAAATTGGCAATGAATATAGAGCAAATTAGCATGCTGCTGTGAATTCACAGGCAAAGGATCCTAATGGTAATTAATAAAGATTTTTTTTCCAATTTTAAGATAAGATTGATTTTTTGATAAGATTTTTTGATAAGATTTTCGCCTCGGTTTGTTTTCGTCTACATATATCACTACTCGGAAATTAATGATCATTTAATTAACTCTTAACTGGGAACTCGCGGTCTGTGAGACCTGTAAAGATAGACTTTCGATCACCTCTATTCTATATTTAGCTCAATTGAATGGATTAACCCTGTGGCTTCTTGTTTTGTAACCTTCAATGCACCTGCGCTTTTTCACCTGGTTTCAGAAGATGCCTTTTGAAATAATACAGTTATTCCTTTGGGCTCGGTCTCTAAGAGCGGCCCTCCCTATTAGTGTCCTAGTTATAAGCAATGCTTAGCAGATGGGCTAAAGCTTAGTTTTCGAAATATCATCTGATTTACCGATCCTATTATGAAGAAATGCTCAAGACACTTTTAAATGATACAGAAAGTGATTTTAGTGATAAGTATAATTGTACATAATAATTTTTCTATGAAAGTTCGCATTCAACTGATTTTGCTGGTATGTTCAAGCATAATTAATTTTTCTAATGATAGTGTATTTTGAAAAAATTATAAAATATATTAATATGCCAAGATATATATATATACACATACAGAATTTATAAGTTGATTTTTATACTAGTTCCTAACTTGTATGTTTAAAATGCCCTAGAAAACCATGCTGTGAAAGTCACACAAGGCGATCAAAAAAGGGCAAATTTTACCTATTGTCGATTTGTTTTTAAAATTTTTCATATAATTATTGAATTTTACCTTACATTGTTATCTATAAAACTTTATATACTGGAAAAATAAATATGATTTAAAAAGTATAAACTAATTTTTTTTTTCAAATATATTTATTATAACATGTCATCTGAGAAGAAATGTATACTCCAGCGCAATTACTTTTTTCAATAATTTATTTTCAAAAAATTCTAAAATATATTTGCATATTCAGTAAAATATCTGAAAAATATATTGGCAGCTTTTAGCACTATTCATTCCCTAGAAATTTAATTTGAGTGAAAATGAAACGTGATCTCGTAGAGCGCATATCCCCAGTTAAGGGTAATGCACTTATTTTTCTGAATTGTTATTATATAGAAACTTTTATTTCGACTGAGATATATATTTAATGACATACTTTTTTTATTTTTGCAAATTCATTTTTCAACATTTGCTGCTGTCTCTATATGAAATTTTGGTTATATTCTAAACTCTAGTTACCTATAAAAACATAATTATTTTATTATCGCACTAAAGAGTTTTTAATAAGGACTTAAACTATCTCAATCTAGTTATTTATATTAAATGCGTATAAATGATCTCGAAACTTTAACATACATCAAATTACACCAGAAAAAATTGTTACTTTTGTGATAAATTTAAAATTAAAAAAACTCTAACGATTCATAAGAATATATTTTGAAAGCATCGAATGACTTTAGATATTACAATTTCATAAAATAATTTATGGCAAATGTGATAAAGAAGAAGTAAAATGCAACCCATAGCTTTTACTAATACATAACAATAACCAAATGAAAAGAACATTATATCCACTGAATTTTCTATGTGGTAATATGTATGCCAATTTAGAAAATATGTGTAATGTTTTGCATGAAATAAATATAAAGTTTAAAAAATAACTATTGAGGGAAGAATAATACATCAAAAATATGAATTTATGACTCTCTGCTAATTGATAATCAATTCTTAAAAATCGTTCAGATGGATATAATATTTAGAAATAGATTTGAAAAGTACTGCTGTTATAATCATTTCTATTCATCATGTATAGAATTTAATGGAAAAATTTCCTTGGTTTATCCGACTTTTATTTCCATTTCAATATTCCGAGTTTAAAGATATGCGATTATTGAGTGGATGAAAACTTAATGATATTTTATTTAATCCCAGAGTTCTCAAAAATTCCTATTATCAAATTTCTGTTAAGGAAATTCCGATACAGTTGACAGAGGCAAGTCCTTTATCACAGTTTTCATCGTCAGCATCATCCCAATAACACAAATATATTATAGGATATTTTATGACATTAAACAGTATTGACAATATTGTATATTGCTGTTTACTATTGAATAACATTAATGTCACATAATATTATACAATATTGACCATACGCTATGTTATGCTATTTAAGTAATTTTAGATACTGATGAAAGAGGTCTTTTTTTGTATAATTTATCCTCATTATCACTTATCATTCCCAACAGTGCAAATATATTATAAAATATTGTTTGGCGTTAAACAATATACACAATATTGTTTAATGTTGAATAACACAATATAATGTCACACAATATTGCGTAATATGGTGTACTATGTGGACCACTCCATTTCCTTTAAAGGAATAAGACATCTTCTACTTCTATTTCTTCCCCATATTCTTATTTGTGTTTTAAACAGAGTAAAGGGAGCCAAATAAAAATAAAACAAATCAGCAAGACAATCGCTCTGCTTGTAAAATGCCATCTTAACACGCTTCAATGACAGTTTAAAATCTGATTTCATTTGCATTAATTTATCAGAAAAGAAGAAAGATGGCTGAAAGTGCGAGTGAGAGTATCAAAATTCCAGATGGGACAGCTGCGAGCGCGGGGGGGGGGGGTGTGAGGTAAGAAGAAGGCGCCAAAATATTTCCCAGTCTGAGCGTCTTCATCTGGTGCAGAGGCCAGGGTTTTAAATATATGCCTGTCATTCTGGGTTCAACTCTGGGCTTTCATTATTTCTCCTGCTCTGAGTTGCTTTATACCCTTATATGGAATGTCTTGGGGACATTTCGCATTTTGTCAGATGTTCGTGAGAAATGAATGAAGCAAAATAAGAGTCTAGTCCGCACACATAAAAAAAGTTTAAAATATGTCCACAATGATATATTTGACGTTACATTTTGAGATTCATTCTGACTACGAAATTCTTGAAGTTTTGAAATTTGTTTCATCAGTTTAATTAATGAATTCTTTTCTTTTTATCTAAGATTTACATGCTTATGAAATTAATACTTTATTATCATGTTAGAAGATGATATTATTTTCGCTTGAGATTTTTGGAGCCTCAAAAAATGAAGGCAATAAATTGTTGTAGCCTCAAAATGTGTAATCAGTAAATTGGCATTTTATCGCTCTTTTTATTTTTCAATCGGATTTCACAGTATAGCTCTTGAGATATCTGTCGTCTTCTAGTGTAGTTTAATTTGGAGTCGACTTTTACAGCACAATTTTTCCATTATCTATCTTTTGCTAATGTAGTTTGACTATGCAGTCGGCTTACACTGTATAGATTTTGAATTATCTATCGTCTACTGGTGTAGTTTTCCCCTTGGAAATCACAGTATTATTACCTATCTGGAGCAACTTAAAACAATTCAAACAAGTTAAAATATTGTTTGTTTAATGGATAAACATTGTTTGTTCAGGAATAGTTTCAATTAATATAAAATAGGGTTATTAGAAAATAAGGCAGAAGCTTGCTACATTTGACGATTAATCGCCAACTAAATTTACAGCTTTATTTACAAATTATACATTCTCTGAACTCTTACGAACTGTCTTAGTTAATTTCAGTCCTTGACCAGTTTAAACCGGTTGGGAACAAGCATGAGACAGTCAGATTACGCACACACCGATATTTTTTTTAAAAAAACGATGGATTGATGATGACGACCGAAAAAATCAAGCTCCAAATTTTTGTTTGACATTCTAGAAAAACTGAACGTTTATATATATATATATATATATATATATATATATATATATATATAATGTGTGTGTGTGTGTGTATGTGTTTGTTTCATACTGGTTTGTGATTTAAATTAATTAAGACAAATAATAACTTAATGTAACTTGAAATTTGCGATAGTAGATTTCATTTTATTTATTTATCATTTTATTATATTGTTTTTTTTTCTTTGAAACTTCTGACAAAAGGTAAATTCTATTAAAAACGAATTTACATTAAAGGCATAATAAAGTATGTTCTCAGAATGTAAAGAATTGTACCCATCCTTGATATATATTAATTTTCCTGCTAAATGCACTGTGAAATTTAATAATTACATTTTTTTTATTAAATGTACATCTAAGTTTATTCGATTAAATTATATTGTATTGTTTTATAGATGATGAATAATTTTCATTGTTCAAAATAATATATTTAATATATTGCAGAAATATACTTGTTTAGTCATTAGGGGCATCTTATGAGCCATTAATGTTACTTTGTGATTTTAACTAAGCTGAATAGTCAATTTTTAAAATATAAAAGAAATATACATTTCCCATAATAACCATTTTCATTCTATGACATAAGATTATATTAATTTTTTCGTGATACAAAATAATTATAAATACTATTGTATTGAGAAGAATTTCTGTAGAATGAAAATTTTGTTCTGAATTGCATATCAAATTACAAAATTTTCATCTTAATACAATTATAATAATTTTATATATCTGAATTGTATCATTCTAATTTGAAATTAAAATTGCAATAATCTAAATAATTATTGCCTTGTGGATACAATTTTCATGGTGTATTGATGCACAGTAAATATGTGGAATCCTTAATTTTTGGAAAAGTTAAAATTAATTCCAAAAATAAAGAAAGTAATACCCATGAAATTATGGGTTATGAAAGCTATTTAGTATTATATATATTTTATCTGTATTAAATTTAAATACATACGAATTTTTCTCATTCTTCTGCTTAAAACTAATTTAAATATATTTTGTTTTTATTTAATTTAATATCTTTTCATATTATATATTTAATCATCTTATTTACTTCTGAGCTCGAAATTTTCATATCATAATAAAACATAATAATTTTTAAGTTAAAAAAATAACCTTTAA